>LPNX010981995.1:0-212854 GCA_001517045.1 Pseudotsuga menziesii
CATACTCAAGCAATCGGTCATCATGGAAATAAATCAAAACATGTTCTGCATATGGAAATTTAATAATTAAACATGCATATTCATAGCAAGGGTTACAGAAAACTTATCCATTTGCCGTCGCAGTATGCCTTTGTATCTGTTAGGCACCGTCAAGGAGTTGGGAAAAACTGAATGCTAAGCTGGTGAGCTCGCTGCAGAGCTAGGAACACCTACACCAGAACTAGCCTGACTTCTAAGACACCCACACACACCCAGCACAAGGAATCAGTCCCTTCTCTGCTACTCAGTCCCTCAGGCCCTGCATTCCCTTCTAGTGCTATCCCGGGGTTGTGGAGAAGAAAGCCAGCCCTCTAGCTCTGTCTGTGTGGTTTCCAATCACCAGGTCTAAGCAAACCAAGGCCCCATACCTGTTTCCTGTTTACATTTCATATCCACACATGTCCCACCGACATAACACATACCATCTCACTCATGTTATCACCAAACATGCAGTGCAGATGAGACATTTTCAAAATGTCCAATGGAGTTTCACCCGAACCCCATTTCCAAGGGAAAACCTTCCCATGAATTCTGGCTTCTGCAGGCCATCACACATGGTCTTCCTGCAGTGTGTACCCCTGACACATTCATCAAATAGCCAAACAATCAGTCATTACCTGATACTACAATCCAATTGATCGTTCCATAACCAAGCAATGACATTTAGCAATCAAATTCAATAAGAATTTGCAACTCTATTACAGGAATTGACTTGCTCAATTGTGGGTTTCTTGTAAGCAGCACTACTATGCCCATTATACTTTTATGCTTACTATCATAACATGAATACCCACTTACCATGTGTCCCTCCTGACACAATCTCACACAAGCCAACAATGATTAGTAGCCGTTAGTACCTCTTAAATCCGAAATCCCCAATTCGAATTTAACAACCCGTACCAGCTAATTTTCACAACAATGAGACTTCTTCTCATAAATGGTAGATTTTGGCAGTGGTCAGGGACTTACCTCTCACTGCCGTGTTTGAAAGAATCTACCTGAAACATGAATTTCAACCAACCAAACACAATCTTGTGCAAGCCAATGGTGACTATAAGTGGTCAGCATTTTCTTAAATTTGAAATTCATAACGCAAATCTAACAAGCTCTTTTACACGGTAGATTCCAGCATTGGTCAGGGTCTTACCTCTCAATTCCGTTCTCGGAACAATCTACCTGAAATATAAGCTTCAAACAACCAAACACAAGCTTATGCAAGCCAATAATGGCTAGTGGTTGTCAGCAATTTCTCAAATCCAAAATTCACAATTCGAATTCAACAACCTATTATGCATATCATATGGTAGATTCAGGCATTGGTCAGGACCTTCCCTCTCAATTCCGTTCTTAAAATAATCTACCTGAAACACAAGCTTCAACAACCAAACACAAGCTTATGCAAGCCAATAGTGACTAATAGTTGTCAGCAATTTCTTAAATTTGAAATGCACAATTCAAATTTAACAGCTCTTTTACACAGTAGATTCTAGCATTGGTCAGGGTCTTACCTCTCAATGCCATTCTCAAATTGATCTACCTGATACATGAGCTCCCATCAACCAAACACTTGGTAAGTATGGATGCATATACTATCTCATTGCTACAACCATCAAGGAAGCATTTTCAGAATTTATAAAATTCAAATACTTCCAGCTGTTAGTCACATTAATATTATCAAAGCTCATTTTCTTCATGCTATCATTATCATGCTAACATTGCAAGGTATAGTCATGTCATTCATGAAACTAAATGAAATTCTAGATACTCCTTACTCCACAAGCGTATCATTCATACCACCTTGCTCTTCAATAGAGCATTTCTGGCAGCCACTTGTTCATGACTATCCTGCATTCATAGCAACCTCTGAAATGGTTCCTGAATTGTCATCAATTCATCATTTCAGCCATTAGTTCTCCATAATATCACATGCATTCATGCAATGCCTCACAACATTTGCACCTTTACTTAGGCAATTAGTCACTCACACCCTTCATATGCATACATCCATTGCATATCTACAAGATTCATAAAATCTCTCTAATGCCTATCCATTTATGCTACCTTGCATTGGTTCAGGAATACTATGCATTCAACCGTACCATGGCCTAACCATGACTATCTCATATAGGATGCATTATTATAATCGATATCATTAACATATATAGGCATGACACCTTTCTACATTCCAATATTCACATGGTATGAGGTCTCTTACCTGGACCAATCCATGGAATTTGTCATAAGCAACTCTTACCTGCATGGGTCATACTTACACCCTTGAGGTGACCAATTTGGTTGGTCCTTTGCAGGAGATTGCAAAATTTGCTCACCAACTATTGTCATGGACTTGTTGCCTTATCCCTTCTCCATAGGGTCGCCGGTCTCATTTATCATCATCAACAACATATTCATCCGGGTCCATGTCATCATTGGTTTGTCCACTAATGCCAACATCAAAACAATGATTATCATTAGTGGTTCATTATACATATATAATTCCCAATATTCTTACCAACATGCAATATCCTATGCATGCAATTCATATCCTTATGCATTTCAAGCATAAACTCAAGAAATGAAGTTATAATCAGCAAGATAGGGTCTAATGAAAACTTCCCTTTCAAACCCCTCATCTTCTCATGGAATTCCTTTTCCACACAGCAGCTGGTTGACTTCATAGTCCTTGCTGCCCCTGGGCATGCACTGTCCAGATTTGTCCACTTGATAACAGCGGCCATCATTAGCACTTTGCTGCTCCATGCTTAGATTCTGGTCACTTATCCTCGTTCCCCACTGGATAAGCTTTCCAACGCCTATTCACACGCGTCATTCCGACCTTGGATGTGAAAACCACACCCCTTCTAAGAATGAAGACTTTCACCAATCTTGGCATTTTACACACATCACTGCATTTTGGACTGGGTGCCAACTTCAGCCAACTTGAAAAATCTATTTTTCAATGCACCATTCATCTTTTATGAATTTCGGGTTCTACTATATTGCTCCAAACATAAAATCTTCTTTCCACAAGAATGACTGTCTCAAGGGACGACGGAGGTCAAGGGGGCTTGCTCCCTTGTGGCTTCCCTGTGCCACTGCAGGGCGGGTCGAGGGCAGCGCCCTCGTTTTTTTTTTTTTGTAAATCATTGTTTTTTTTTCACGCAATTTGGCGCATTAGCTCGCTGCCATTTTTCTCATTTTCAGCCCTGAAATTCTCCTGAAAAACAACCGAAAAATCCCTTTGAGAACAGTTGAAATCGGCTCTCGGAACCAACCTCGCAGCCGCTGAATCGGCTCCCACTTTGATCTCCCAGCCGCAACGTCGGCTCCTTTCCCATTCCTTCCTCCGCCGAACCGGCTCTTCCACCTTTCTCCCTTCCGCCGAATCGGCTCTTCCACCATTCTCCCTTCCGCCGAATCGGCTCTTCCACCATTCTCCCTTCCGCCGAATCGGCTCCCCGGAAACTCTCAGCCTTCCGCAACGGCGGCTCTCCGGTTGCTTCTTCCTTCCGACGTATCGGCTCGCGGACCATTCTCACGTCCGCTGAGTCGGCTCTCGGGAGCATCATCACGTCCGCAACGTCGGCTCCTTGGAAGCTCCAAACCTTCCGCAACGGCGGCTCACTTGGACCCTTCCTTCATCTGTAGAATCGGCGACCGAAACCTTTCCGCAGCCGCAACGGCGGACAGAAAACTCCACCAACTCGCCCGCAACAGCGAACACCCGCTTCGCCGACTCGTCGGACGTCGGCTGACTCTCGGATCGGACGAAGGATTGCTTAGCCGTCCGCAACGTCGGACCGGAGACTTTACCGAACCGTCCGCAACGGTGAATAGGAACTTCTCCAGCTCACCCGCAACGGTGGAATTCCACTTCCTCCTGCGGTCCGACTGCTCACACTTAGGCGATTTTTTTCTGAATCCATCTGCTCACTGCTGAACAGAGAAGGTAATACCACTCTGTCACTGCACTTTCATGGCCCATAGAGGCCCATTGTTGCAACCATGGCGCTCTGATACCATATTGTCACGTCCCCGTCCCTCAACCGGCGAAGAGGACGTGACCAACACAACAACACAGCCGGGAAAAATGCCCCATGAACATAAACAGAAATCAAACGCTGGAATTAAGCATAAACGGATGCATTTATCTTCAATCATACAGCGGAAGCACACATACTCATAAACCAGCATTCAACAAGTTCATTATAGTTCATTTAACATCAATATAAATTACAGAGATGCAGTAAACAGCAGTACTTATCTTTGATGAATAATTCACCCGCAACCAGCTACGTCGCTGCAACGTTCCACCCAACCATAGGCCAGCGTGCTCATCAATCTCTCAGCAACGCTGCCACCCCCGAGCTGGGCATGATTCCTCAAGGACTAAGGGACGATTGCAGGCTTACACATAGCCAAGGGGACACAAAACAGCAAACCAAGCACAGCTGGGTTTAACAGGCCTTCACAGATTGGCCAAGCTAGCACATCCCAAGGGGACAACCACTGCACACCAGCAGCAAAACAATCCCTTCACAGTCACTGTGAAGAAGCAAACAACCGGGAATGATCCCCAAACCAAAGGTGAGACACAGCTCCAGCCTACAAGGCAACTCAGAGTTGGATTTGGCCCTAACGTGGCCAAAACAACTCAGCTGCAACCCAAAACCTGGGTACTTCAGCAGCAACCCATTCTCACAACAAAAACAGTGGCAACAACCACAGCCCACAATAGGGAAAACTCAACCAGCAGCCATGGGAAATTCAGACGCATACCACAGCAGGAAACGGCTCACTATGAATGCAGAGTGGCCCCAAATGTAATTGAGCACCACAGCTAACCAAAAACGAAATCAGTGAGCATGGCTCACAACATGAAAACGACTCTGGCAGCATCCAACGGTCTTGGAAGAAATGACAGCAACCCCAAATCGTGGGTGAAAATCAACAGCAAGCAGAAATCGTGGATTAAAAACCACGGTCTGGGCACATACCAAGAGAATTCGGGCCCTTGAGGCCGTTCTACCTTCTTGCTGCGTGCACAACCAAAGAAGAGCCGCGACTGGTGCGTGAGGAGGAACCAACATACAAATCCCAGCCAGTGCGTGAGGAAGAACTGACCAAGCGTGAGAGAAACCGGCCATGGGGAGAATGAAGACCTGTGTGAGAGAAACGAAGGTTCTCCACTGAGCATGAGTACTGTCCCAAACTGACAGCAGCCTGCCAAACCCACGTTTTTCCATGCCCACGTTCCCCCATGCAATAACTGCCCCCAACTAACAAGGTCAAGACATTGAAGAGATTGAAAGAGGTTGGGTAAGACAAGAAAGGGTGGAAAATCCACAAAGGTGACAAAACATGGGTTTTTCCCCCATAAACCAAGGTTTGACATCCCCCACCCCTTATCCTTTGGAACCATGCCCTTTTCATTCAACGCTGCATTGCCGTAGCTGGTTGTGGTTTATTTTAATTGATGTGCGGGTTTACATGATGTCAAAATATAAGGTGCCGGATAGCACGACAAACCATCGGCAAATATCCCCATTGCCGAACATTCACAACCAAATCGATGGTGGGGCTTTTGCCTTGAGCTCCTCACCAGGATTAATTACAATATATACATCATGCAAATGGGGTCGAAACCGGGGACATTACATGGGTTCACCACTTCATCCATACTCTCAAAATGGCACCCAGAGGCTGGTACACATCTGTGGAGCTAGACCAAGAAATAGGAGAATGGGAAAAGGTTGTGCAAAATTTCACATACACATTCCAGTTCACAGATGAGAAACCAACAATTGATATTGTGCTAAATACTATTAATTAGGAGAATATATTCGTGGAGATCCCACTAGAGGTTGCGTATTCTAAACCCTGCACTGCGCATTACCACAAGTGTTGTGAGATAGTTCAGCACTAGATGACCTTATATAACCTCTCTGGAGACCCAGAGGATGATCCAACTAACATCAAGATTCCAAAATTGGAAGGAGCGCACAAAGTAGAAGGAAGCGCCATTTCCAGTGAGCAATTCATCAAGCCGCTAGATATCAAGAAAGTTAACATTGGGTCGGAGGACAACCTAAAATTTCATAACATTGGAGACTATTGGGATGAAGAGACAATAGCCAAAAATCACTGATCTATTACATGAATTCTAGGACCTATTCCCAACGAACTTCAAGGAAATGAAGGGGATAGTAGGAGATTTGGGCGAAATGAAAATTTCACTCAAACCCAACGCAAGACCGCAATACCGGTAAAACAAAACCCATACAGACTAAATCCACGCTATAAATAAAAAGTGAAAGAAGAACTGGATTGCATGATAGAAGCAGGAATCACTGAACCTGTCGAAGAGTCAGAATGGATAATACCTATAGTGATTCAAGACAAAAAGGTGACAAGTGAGTTTAGGATGTGTGTCGACCTTAGGAAGCTAAATGATGCCTACTTACACGATCCATTCCCAACACCATTTACAGATGAATTCTTGGAGAGTGTTGGCGGACAAGAAATGTATCCATTCACAGACGGATTCTTGGGCTACCATCAAGTCAAAATTATGCAAGAAGACCACCACAAGACAACCTTTGTAATAGAATGGGGATGCTACCAATACACGGTAATGCCCTTTGGCCTTAAAAATGCCCCTGCTATTTTCTCTAGAATAGTAGTTTCTATTTTTAAAGATTTCATTCATAGGTTTCTTGAAGTATATTTTGTTTATTGGATGGTCTTTGGTATGGTGAGAGACCATATTGAGAATTTGTGCATGATGTTGGAAAGGTGTCACCAGTACCAAATTGCACTGAATTTGAGAAACTACATATTTTTTGCACCATTTGGTGTACTTCTAAGCCATGTACTATGCCACGATGAAATCTTGGTCGATCCCATGAAGGTGGCAATTATTCTGGACCTGCCACTGCCCACATCGGTCACGCAACTCAGAGACACATTGGGACATACTGGATATTATAGAAAATTCATAAGAGGATACACGGAGATAACTGCCCCAATGGAGAAGCTACTGAAGAAGGACACCAAATTCGAGTGGAACAAAGACTGTCAAGGAAGTATGGATAAGCTGAAGCACAAAATGGCCACTGTGCCAATATTAATATTCCTAGACTGGAAGAAGGAGTTCCATGTACATGTTGATGCATCATCAATTGTACTTGGTATAGTACTAACCCAACCAAGAGAGGGTGCAATTGACCACCCAATTGCATTTTCAAGCACGAAACTGTCAACAGTAGAGAAGAACTACACCACAACTAAAAGAGAAGGGATTGCAATGGTCTATGCCCTGCAAAAGTTCAGAAATTATCTATTGGGTGGACACTTCAAAATGTTCACCTATCATTCTAAGTTGAAGTACTTGGTCAATAATACAGTGTTGAGGGGGAAGATCTGCCAGTGGCTCCTCCTGTTTCAATAATTTGACTTTGAAGTCATTGTAAATCCAGGCCGACTGAATGTTATGCCAGACCACTTGTTAGGCATTGAAAGTGGTGAGGAACCAAACAACGTAGAGGATAATTTTCCTGATGCACGGTTGTTTTATATTGACGTTGTCAATAAAGAATTTGATTCTATTATACACTTATTGAATACAGGCTATGTGCCTGAAGATTGTACGACATGGAAAAAGAAACAACTAGTTTTCAAGGCCGTAGACTGCACGCTAATCGTGGGACAACTGTATAAGCTGGGACCAGATGAAATACTATGCAGATGAGTCTCTGATCCTGAAAGGAAATAGGTAATGGCTGAAGTGCATGTGGGTGTCTTCGGAGGACACTATGTTGGGAAGGGAACGGTGCGCAATATTTTGCAAGCTGGACTCTAGTGGCCAACTGTACATATGGATACAAGGAAATACTTCCGTGACTGTGATAAATGTGAAAGAATGGGGAAACCATCACGACATGATGAAATGCCACTTGCACCACAAATTACATTGCAGGCCTTTGATAAACGGGAAGTGGATTTTTTCATCCCTATTAGTCCACCAGGGAAACATAATGGTGGGATTTATATTATAGTTGCTACAGATTACTTGACAAGATGGCAAGAAGCAACACCTATGAAATAGTTCGCCACCACAACTACAGCGAAGTTTCTTTTTGAAAATGTGGTGACAAGGTTTTGTTGTCTGAAGATCCTTATCAGTGACCAATGTACGCACTTTGTAAATAAACTAATTGTTGAATTGACAACAGAATTCAAAATATAGCACAAGAAGACAACACCCTACCATCCTCAAGCAAATGCAACTGTTGAGGCCTTCAACAAGATAGTGGAGAATGCCTTGACCAAGGTCTGTAATGTGTGTACAGATGACTGGGACCAGAAAGTGTCAGTATTATTATGGGATTATAGAACAAAATGCAAATGACTAACTGGATACACTCCTTTCTGTTTATTCTATGGCTAAGAAGTGGTTGTGCCCATGCAGTACATTGTGCCGAGCCTACGAATTGTTGTGCTAACAGAAATGATAGATACCGATGCCGTAAAACAAAGACTTGTGGAGCTGATTCAAATGGATGAAGAGCACTTCATTGTGGGCTTCCGCAAAAATGTGGAAAAACAACGACAAAAAGTGTGGCATGATCGCCACATCAGAACAAAATAGTTCAAGGTCGGCGGACTTGTTCTAATGTATCATAGAAAGTTCTTCAAGCACCCATGTAAGCTCAAAACACACTAGCTAGGACCATATGTGGTTGCACACATTACTAAAGCACGCATGATAAAACTACATAAGCTAGATGGAACACTGGTTGTGGGTATGATCAACAGAAACCGATTAAAACCATACCGCTGTGACTGCGGCGCAAAAAAAAAAATCTAAAGGGAGGAAAGCAACAGAAGAAGCATCTCCAGTGCAACCTAGTGCCGAAAAAGAAAGTTGCACTGAAGAATGGTGCATTGCAAACCTGCTAGCAAACTGGCTAAGAGACAACTGGCGAGCAGTGGAAGACAACTGGTAGACACCGACGGACCATTAAATGCATGAGGATTCAAAAAATATTTAGCACTCACGACAGCTTAGTAGCATTAATTTGTAAAGTCTGAGGAGAATGGTAGCATGATTTTTGGTCCCATCCTCCATATCAACCATAACTTCCCGGACAAGTACATAACTGAACCTAAGTGTGAAAGTAAAGGCAACGAAGGATGAGCCCATGTGCCCCATCATATGGCCCATCATTGTGTCCAGTCACAACCTGGATGATCGATCGCCTATAAATATCAATCACCTTTGTTGTGATAGCCTTTACATTTCATTGCAGAGCCAAGAAACCAGAGAGCCTAGACAACTAAGCCAATAACTTCCTGAGTGAACCAGAACCCTCCCTCAGAGATGAAGCCCATGATTTTTGAGCTATCTAGTGACAATGAAGACTCAGTTGTTTCACTAGCCTCACCCTGCCCGATATTAGAAGTTCTTTACATCCCTGAACCCAATTAGCTGACTAAGAAGACGAAGAAGATGCAGGCTCGACCGAAGGCATGGTCGAGACCGCCACGCTCGCCACCGATAGGAGGCTAGCAGACACAAGTACCTGCAACCCGACCACTAGGAAACCCATCTGAAGCACAATTTTTTGCAACTAGAGGTCCGTTGAGTACATACCTCCCCAATTCCTTTGGTCCCCCTATGAAGATACCCAAATTGTGCAGAGCTGACCTAGTTCTACCACCATCACCAGTGGACATAGAGTTGATCGATGAGGAAAATAAATTGCTATATGTGTCACCTAGGGTCCAAGGCGTAGCAAGAGTAACAGTGGATGCACAAGACAAACTAGAAGACCCCACCATTCCAGAAGGTGTCCCGTGGTCCTAGGATATAATCACCCCCAAAATTCAGCACTTGAAGTTCGAAGACTATGATACTAAGAAGCAAGAGGAGCTGGAAAGAAATTGATTCATGGTCGCAGTGTCGGGTTTACCTCCAAATGTAGATGTAATTTTTGCAATGGAGTGGGTGCATGAATTGGAGCAGTCATGCATATTAAACCTTCTCCTTATGCCGCATTTTGGCCGAACTACCCCAGTCAAGGTGTATGTCAAGCAACTTCTGGTATGATTCCATGGAGGCTACCTCTAGCTAGAAAAAATGTATGAGGTAACAGTCGAACTAATCTCAACCATCACAGGTATCCCACAGCAAGGAGTTGACCCGACCCTGTATCTACAAAAGGACGGGGGAAAATTGGACAAGAATGACATGAAGGGATTTCCCAGTGGAGTTCCTTCACGCACCGTTCAAGAACCTCTAGGACCACAAAGACAATGAGTGCAAGGTCGATAAAAATATTGGATTCTTTCTCCAAGGAGAAAGACCTAAATAGATCATGTGCAGGCAGTATAGACTATACCCTACGACGGTGGCCAGGCATCCTTTCATTAAATTCCATGCGGGGTTGCACAACATTATCTTGTATCCATGCAATGACCCAAAAAAGCAGACACTCTCAACTTTATTCATAATCATAGATGTAGATATCGAGAGGGAAATCAAAGACTGGCCCAAATAATGGATTAGGCAGTGCGTGGAGGTGTTAGAGGACAAACAAGCGCCACAGGTGAACCTGCAGGAGAACCCTCCCCATGCCTGCGCCAATACCAGCACCCAGGAGCATCAAGATGATGCCCATGAAGAAGAAGAAGAAGAAGAGCAAGACCCACCCAACAATGGTGAAGAAGACACCCCTATTGATGAGGAGGTGCATGTAGAAAGAATGACGAAAAGAAAGGGAAATGAGCCCATGGAGGAAGATGCAAAAGCCTCAAGCATCTCGCACAGGAAAAAGCAGAGGCCTAATCGACCCCAAGTCATGAACATAGTAGAAGAGGATCTTAATCTTCTTAGAGAGGTGGTAACAGAAATAAGTAAGTATACCTTGGGTGATTTCATGTGTAAGAAAACCAATTAGATGACTTCCCTCACTACGCAAGTTACCCGGATAGCAGAAGTCGTCACAGAAGTGCGCGATGTTGTGCAGGCTGAGACCTACAGTGTAAACCCATCGAATGCTTTGGTGATGCCAGTTCTGCTCCCACCATTGAGAATAGAAATGTCCACACAGGCATTTTCTACAAATGCTACAGAAATAAATATAAGTGTCCATAGCTTGGACACATTAACTTTGGATTTCTCTAAGCTTACATTGCCACAAATCTATTCCATTCAGCATCTCGCAACTATAGAGGTGAGAATCCAAGAAAATATGGTTGCATATCAAGAAGCCAAGGCATCAAGAAAGCAAAGACACATAAACAAGTCATCAAGTGCCAACAAGAAGAGCTAGAGGCATAAATACAGAGGCAGGATTCACTGGAAGAAGCCATAAAGGAGGCAGTTGAAAAAATTTCAGATGATGAGGAAGAAGGCGAGGCAGAACCTGTGCACCAAATGAGGTGGTTACCCAAACTAGTCGCAGATCTAAAGAAACAGGTTCAGGAATTAAAGACCAACCAACAGCCGAGCACACCCCCTGAAGTTGTGCAACAAAGTAAAAAATTGACATATCAAGCTATTGGTTAGCTTAGGGAAGACGAGAAGATATGCATAGAGGCAGTGGAAACAATTGACAAGGTATGGGAGCAACTCATCAAGGGTGAGACTGCGGAGTAGCTTGTCGAGAAGGCACAACAAGTAGACCTATAGGTATTGGTAGTAAAGGCAGAGATTAAGAATCTGTAAACAAAGGATAAAATCACCAAAGACATTGATCTCAAGCAGCTCTAGGATAAGGCAAGAACCCTGCGCGAGCAGGAAAACATGTGCAACACAGAGACGACTGAGAAACAAGCCGAAGCTGAAAGGGTGATAGGGTTAATTCATCCTGTCTAGCAGAGAATCCATGAGTTCATGCAAGAAGTGGCCAATGCATTGTTGGAACACCCTAGCTCTAACTGAGTGCAGGAACTGGAGCAACATGTAGAAGAAGCCTACCAGGAGATAGAAATGCTTACTCCCATTTTTGGCCAATTCCAACAGAAGGTTGGCAGCGCAGAACAATCTGCACTGAAAGATGCACCATAGGATGTGCAAGAAGAGGAAAAGGAATATGAAGAGGAAAAGGAAGAAGAAGAGGAAAAGGAAGATGAAGAGGGAAAGGAACATGTAGATGCCCAAGAAGAAAAACATGAAGAAGAGCTGGAGCAAACAAAAGAAAAACCTCTGGAAGTATACTCTTCAGATGATGCCGAGGAGTAAATTGTATAACTCAAGTTTTGTAATCTAAAATATAAACATTTTTTCTAAGTCTAGGATGATTTGCAGTGCAGTAAAAACCACACAAAAAAACACACACACACATAATTAACAAAATGCGCAAAAACAAAAGCATGAAAAAGGTGCATAGAAAAAAACAATTAGCAGCAAAGAAATGGTTGTGCATGTCGCGCTACCTCCTATGCCCATTGCTTCGTGGCTTGGGAGGAGCCACATGTGAGTGTTGGGGGTAGGCCCAGCTTGGGGAAAGCACGCAATAAATAAGCACAAATGAAGAAACATGCAAGAATCAATCCACCACACAAACACAAACAAGGAAAATGAAGCGCGCGGAAGGAATAGAAGAAACTCGCGCAAACAAGGAAATCTGGGTGGACAAAGAAAACTACACGGAAGAGGAAATATGTGCAGAAGAAGGAATATGTGCAAAATAATTCAACTTCATAGAAAATGGAAACTACATGGAAGGAAGATACCACAAGGTAAAATAGTAGCACAAGTGTAGAGTAACGACCGAAAGCGATAGGGAGATCATGGGTGTTGAAGTCAGCTTAAGTCAGTGGATCCCACATGAGTGAATGCATGTTGTAAGTAAGGTCATTAGTGCCTTGTGTCAAGTAATAATCACCATAGCTGTAGCCTAGGGGGTGGCCGATGGTGATATTTAACGAGCTTCTTGTATGCATTCGACCCTGCGTGGTCATGTAAAATAGTATAAATAGGATGGATTCAATAGTTAGAGGGTTTCTTTTAGGTTGGTTCTTGCTGTTAGTTTACTCTTTGGTGTATTTTTAGATCACTGTTAGTTTATTTTGATGGTTTAATAGAGGGAATTTGTGAGATATGAGTGGTATATTAGTAAAAAGTCTGCAGGATGCAGTCCAAGGTAGTGCAGTAGAAGAAAAGCTCTGCTAGAGAGGTGCAGATGCTAGAGGAGTCGATCCAGGCTATGTGCATATCAGTAGAGGGTAGTAGTAGTTAGGATAAATAAGACAAACAGAATGAGAGCAAGAAAGAGTCTGAGAATAAATCTAGATCTAAGATAGTCTATAGTCAAATGCAGGCTAAAGGTGCCATATATTTCTCACGCTAGATGAAGAGCGCCTTGTGGTTTTTCCCAAATGGGTTTCCACGTGAAATCTCCTATGTGTTGATGGTTAACTATGTATGTTTTTTTATGTTTATGTTTACTTTTATGTTTATGATGCAAGTCCTGTCAGGGTTGAACAAATGTCATAATGTCAATAGAAGTCTGAATGCATGAATAGGTTATTATGTGCAACTTTTGAGTATTATTTTATGTTATGGAGCAATCATTGTTGTGTGTCTATTATATTTCGATTGTCTATTATCTTACTTTTATATCCCTTTATGTTTAAAGTACTAAGGCCGAATTTGTGTTGCGTTGTTAGTAGTTAATAAAATATATGTGTAGTGTGCGCTACAGTTTCGCGTAAATGCCTCCATCCTAGCGACTTGGTTGAGCTCCTTGGCCGCACTCCAAGGGATTATAATCCCTCGATGAATTGTGGAAACATGGTTCCAATGGTTACCCATCGAAGAGATATCTTAGGTGAGACTACGCCTGCTTTGCGGGTGTTGTCGATGGGGCTTTCCCTATTGAGCTAGTATCTCGGGTGTTTGTTGGGTTGACAGGATGCACAGAACCTAGGCTGCACGAGTCAGGAAAAGTGGCCAACAATCATGAAATGAAAATTGAATAATTATCTTTATTTTTTTCATGGGTAGACTCCTTCTTTTAGCTTCATCATCTTCTTCATTCATAACAACATCATTTCTTATTCAAATGCTCAAGATGGATAAGATGTCCTTCAAGAATTGAGTTCTTCGTATTTCTCATCTCAAGAGGGATCTTCTTTGAGTCATGAGTGCTTGATATTTAGTTGGTCCCATATTCTCTTCTCTTATTATGGGTCAAGCTTCATATTATGTGTGCTCTTCCCAAAGTCTATTGAAAGTCATCACTTCCTTCTGGCACACATTCCTCAAATGAATGCATCCCATGATCCTGGGAGGCCATTCAAGGTGGTTATCATAATTTATGTATTTTCTACTTATTCATCCATTGCTTCAAGTTGTTCTTTGATTTGAGAGACACTTGTAAAGTATGATTTTATGGTCTCTGCGTTCTGGATCTTTACATTATTCAACTGGTTTCTCAAATTCATATGTTCTTCCCTTCGAATAGCTTGGTCAAGGAATCATACATATGTTTAGGTCTCTTTAGGGAAGACACTTGTGGTATAAGGTAATCCTTGATTGAATCAGCAATGATCTTCTTGGACATGACCAAGTTCTACTTGTGTAAGGCTTTAGCCTCATCTCCCTATGGAACTGGAACCTCTCCACTTATGTAGGTGTCCAATTCATTTTATTCAAGAACCAGTGAAAACTTATACTTCCATGCTTAGAAGTTGTCAGCTTCACCAATCTTGTCATAAATCTGGTGTGATAGGTCATTTTGAAATGAGAACCTCAAATGTAAATAGAAAAATATTAGATCTTACCGATTTGATGTGTCCGTCCTAGTTTCGAATCTGGCTAATCTATGGTTTGTTAGAGAAACCCTAATTTTCAAAACTTGGAATATTTCAAATATGATTGGATAGACAAATGCTCCTTCTCAATGTGATCTATCCAATGTACTCCTCTTCTGAAAATAGTGGAGGGAAGCTCATGGAACAGGAAGCCCTAGTTTTTCAATTTCCTTTGCAGAAAT
This sequence comes from Pseudotsuga menziesii, assembly GCA_001517045.1. Taxonomy (NCBI): domain Eukaryota; kingdom Viridiplantae; phylum Streptophyta; class Pinopsida; order Pinales; family Pinaceae; genus Pseudotsuga; species Pseudotsuga menziesii. The sequence goes on from LPNX010981995.1 coordinate 15,045, forward strand.
TCCTGATATTGTTTCTACTGAATCACTGAAATTAATATTGATATGCATCTAAAATTTCTTACTACAGTGTCCTTTTATGTCCTCTTTCTAACACCATAGTTTGAGAAGAATTGGTTTCACCAATTGGGAGTTATGAGAGTTTTCCCAAGGTGACTTATTTCAAGACTTTTCAAAATAGAGAACTTGTACGGACTTGCACATGTCATAGTTACACCTTCAGGGTATGAAAATTTTACCACAGAAATTAAAGTCCATTTCCTATCTTGAACATCTTTCAAAATTTCATTTGGACCTTTCTAGCCTGAGATATAGCAATTCTCCCTAGGTGTCCTATTTAGGGATGAATCCTAGAAGAGGTTGGAACCCTGATTTGGAGGAATCATATATCCCAGAATATAGTGAATATGAATTTGATATTTTTACACAGGGTACATTAGGTTGTTATATTTATCCTATGAAAATTTCATCCCTTGAAACATCTTCAATCCCGATATATAGCAATTGTATCAAAACTACCCATTTTAGTATTTTAGGTTTTTTCAGGCCCGGGGTCAAACTAGGGTTTGACTTTCCCAGATTTTTACTCAACCAAAATTTTTTAACTTGGTCTCTAAACTTCAAATTTTATGAGGAGATAAATCCTATGTTGGTCTCACTCAAAAATTCCTCTTCTAAAAAATCCCTAATTTCCCGCAGGGAAAACCAAAAATGCCCGGAATGAAATTCTACTTCGACAGAAAGATGCGCCCTTCAATGGAGAGTTAGCCTAGCCTCCTTTTGTTGATGGATTATGTCGAGAGAACCAAAAATTAAGAATCCTTAGACTCTGTAGATTCATTGTGTCTTCTTCTCAGGTTAGATCTGATACCATCTTAGATTTTTACGATTTAAGCAATATGATCTTAGGATCTTATCTGAGAGAATAACATGCACAAAAATAATCACAAGAGACAAGAGACGCAAAGAATTTTCCTTAGGGAAATCATAAAGGAGAAACCCCCACATCTTCCTCAAAGATAGAATGAGCACCAATGGTATTAGTAAAACCAAAAGATAGAAATATGATCTCCAACGACTGTTCTCTATCTCACTTGTGTGAGCACTTCTTCTCTCACTCATGCGCCCTCGTTGACTGAGTGTATGTGAAAAATAGAGAGGATCACTCTCTATTTATACTAATTTTTGGCCTCACAATTACTTACCAGGGCCAACATCTCTAGGAGAGTCTAATAACCCTAGTGCTCCTCAACTGTAGGGACTTTTCCCCTCGATCAATAAGGACGGTTAACCTCAACTCAATTGTGGGGACTATTTCCCTGACTTACAACAAAGGGTTAAACTCAATGACTTTACATGACTTTATTATATTAATTACTCTCCCAATAGGAATATCGGGGTATAATGAAATAAAAATGATTCTCCCGATAAGAACATCGAGGTAAATATAATATATACAAGTGAATACATTCTGAATTTACAAATATATCAACATTGAATGAGTTGAAGTCAAACAATCGGTAGAATATTTCAATTAGAGGCCAATGATGGAGTCCTACTGTCAAAATCAAGGGAACCTTCCATTAAGGCATCCATGCTTCAAGGTACTAATTGGTTTCTAATAATAGTTCCTGGATGATGTGTTGGTGTTGATAAGAATAGACTCATTGAAGGAGGGACATGGTTTTCCCCCCATCATCAAGATGAAACTTGGAACAAATTTGTTTGAAGCAATTCAGATTATGGAAAAAATATGGGACTAACTCATAGATGACCGAAACAAAATAAGGTAAGGTAACTGTAGAGTTTGGTTGTAACAAACGATTCCCCTTGAACATTGAACATGACAAGTAACTTCACAACATTGACTCAACGAGGTAGAGACTAGACATAATGAAAAGAAATTATGATGCATTTATTTGAATGGATCAAAGGAGTAAAATGACTCATGAAAGTGGATCAAATCGAGGACAAGATGGTTACCAAACTATTTTAATGAAATGCAGGCATGTTCCATTTTCAAGGGTGACTATAAGTTGCCATTTGAATACAAATGATTTTTTTCCATTCCCTTAATTTCCCCATCATGATGCATGAGTACCTATTTTATTTGTAACAAGATGAAAAGGGTAACAAATGCTTGATATATCTCATCATCAGATGATTCCAATATAAAATGTTTTACAAATCCAAGAAAGTAGGGGTTCGGTCCTAAAACGGGTCCTTCATTGTTTGATTTTGATGATTCCAAAGAAGGTAAACTTGGTTTAGTTTCATGTTTAGAGAGTATGAAAGGATTAAAGAAGAATACAATGTGTAATTTTTCATAAATTTAGTCCCAAAGGTCTAAAAAGGTGTAAAATGATACATAGGATAACTCTTTTAGTTATGGTGAACTAGTGTGTACCTTTTTTGTAAATTAGTCTAACTAGTTCGTGTTAGAACAATATTCCTATAATATATATTCCATGGACCTCCATGATGTTCTACCTAGTGTGAAAATGGTTTTAGTGCATAGTTTAGTTCCTTGGACCATACTTTGTCCACACATGACTAGAAGCTATGCCATAAGATCATATTTGTCCACAAGTGTGCCCAATATCCTTGTTTTGGGGAGGTCAACTCATGCATTAATGATGAAGGCAGACTATTTCCCTATTTTATGGGATAAGGATGGACAAAGGGATGTAATGCACTGTATTTGGTCAAAATTCTCATTAAATGGTCCAAAACCTAGTCCCTAAACCACCTCATGCATGTGTTCACACCTATTTTGATTATCCTAACCTACTTTTGGTCCCTTTTGGTCCATATGATTCATTGAACCTTATTATGAAACCACCTTTGGCCCCTTGTGTTCATTAAACCTCATTATGGTCAAATATAGGGTTTACACTTAGCCTTATGTTATTGACGGGTGAGTTGTTCGAATCTAAGCCTACCATTTGTGAGATAATCATATGCTTTGTTGGGGCCATGATATTTTTTTACCGATGGTATCTACCCAAGTTATTGCATGTGATAATGCCTTTAGGTTGTACTAGTTTTTTCTCGATAAGAACACTAATGGAAATATACTCTAGAGAGGTTTCTTTTGTTCATGTTTGTCCACAAGTATGCCCAAGATCCTTGTTCTGGGGAGTCAAACTCCTGCATTAATGATGAGGGAACCCTATTTCTGTATTTTATGGGATAAGGATGGACCAAGGGCTCCGATGCACTGTATTTGGTCAAAATTATCATTAAATGGTCCAAAACCTAGTCCCTAAACCATATCATGCATGTGTTCACACTTATTTTGACTATCCTAACCTACTTTTGGTCCCTTATGGTTCCTATGATTCATTGAACCTCATTATGACACCACCTTTAGTCCCTAATGTTCATTGAACCTCATTATGGTCAAATATAGGGTTTACACTTGTCCTTATGTCATTGATGGGTGAGCGGGTCCAATCTAAGCCTACCATTTGTGAGCTAATCATATCTTTTGTTGGGGCCATGGTATTTTGTTACCCATGGTATCTACCCAAGTTATTGCATGTGATAATTCCTATATATTGTACTATTTTTCTCTAAATAAGAACACTAATGGAAACATAATCTAGAGAGGTTTCTCTAGTTTATGTCTCATATTCTTCTCTCATTTCATGCTATCTCTAGAATAACTATAAGTAAGAATTGCTAATGAATCTAGATCTAGGTGGTTTGTAGATGAATCAGAACCTTGGTTGTGATGTTTTGAAATCCAAATTTCAAAGTCCAAAGAAGGGGTAAACTATCATTAGATAGACGACCCTTAAAATACTTTTACAAGCATTAAAGAATCAAGTTCGTTTGGCAATATTTTCCTATTAAGGGAGTTTGAAAAGATATTAAAGACAACTCTGGGGGGTTCTATTCTTGTATAATTTTTATCAGTCCAAAAAAATGATAAAAGTATACTCGAAACCTTTTCGCTCAGTTTTTAACGACCATGACTGTCCTATCAAAGGTGCTCAGAAGATTTTCATTTTGAAAAGGAGTATGAAAAAGTAAAAAACAAACTCTTCCATACCCAAAAATCGTTTAAATTACCCTAAAATCTCCAACAATAGGTATTGTAACTCTTTTTTGATCCACAACATTAATAAAGTGGTAAAATTAAAATACAATATTTTAAATAATTAAAATAATATTTTATATTTTACCCAAAAAGAGAATAAAAGGTCCAAATAGTAAAAAGTTCTTACCATTTGGGTTTCACCATAGAGTTTTGAGTGAGGTTATTTAGATAGGTGAATTTTTTGTGGAGATTGTGGGATCTTTGGTCAACCATTAAACATTTCACCAGATTCAAGTAAATGCCCTATCCTTCCTCTTTCATTTTATGGTAGAATTTTTAAGTTTTGACTAGTTTTAGGTGTAGTTTTGGTTATTATTTTTGGTGTTAAGAGTGCGCCCTGGGAGATGCACTTATCCCTTTTGGGAAGTGCATTGACACATCTATGAAAAGGGGGGAAATAATCATCCCCACTCTGTTTGAATGAGGTAAGTGTGTTGGAACCCTGTTTTTATGAGAGAAGTGCATCGACGACCCCCAAAAATAGTATATTTAAGCCAAAATCTGAAAATTCTTTGATGATTAATGTTTCTAAGGATTGATTTAATCACCTTATGTAGGTTTCTTGAAGAAAAATAGGCATTGGGAAGGAACATGAACATAATCTAGATGATGCTCAAGCCACAAATGATCCCAACACTGTATTGGATTTGAGAGAGTGAGATCTTAAATTTTTTTCGTACTGTAGGAATGAGGGCTCATGTTCATTTATTAAAGAACTTGATTTGAATGTGGGATAAAAAAAAAATTCCAATTTGGGACTCACATTCTCACTCTATATGTGGAAGACATCTGTTTTCTCATCAAAATCTCAAGGCGAGGAAACCCTGTGTCACTCTCCAGGCCAAGAGGGGGAGACATGACAATAGATTATCTCATAGATCAATATTGCACGATTGGTACATGCTGTCAAGATCAGAAAATTCCCATCAAACATGGGATGGACCATCTTCATAGAACTGTTCTATTTACTATTGAGAAGGTATTAGGTAGTAGGTCTACCCATCAAACCACACAATCCCACATGCTCTATGCCTTGGCATGTATGGTTCTGAATATATTCAACTAGATTAAGGGACTCTTAGCGAGTCTAAAGGATGAAATAACAACATATTGAAGAGGACTAAAATAGTTTGAATATGGTGCCATTTTGGTCTCTTTCTTCCTTAATTGAGCTCCACCACTACATCCATAGGTACCCTTAAATGATCTTGAGCCAAATGACCCTCACATGTTGAGATGGGTCGAGGCTATGGCTTGACATGGTGGATTTGGACCAATGTTAACACATGGATTTGTATTATTTAGATGGCTGTGTGTTCATGTCCTCATGGTTGAGGATTACGCATACTTATTGACTGGAATCAGGGGTGATCCAAATCTACTACTCCCTAAGGATTATTAATGGGGAGATCTAGGTAAGAAATATTCCCTCTTTTGTTTCTTTTCATTTTTTTATATTTCATTTTTTTAGTTATATTGTGACTTCAAGTTCTATATTGGAGACATTGGACCATCACGACCGGTTGGCTCATCACCTATTTAGAGGAGCAAAGCAGTTCAAGAGGTAGCGGTTTGAAATATTGAAGCAGAGGAGGATCTCCAAGATATTAAGGAGAACCTTCAGATATTGATATGGATGTCCTAGATATCTCTATATATGGCATTCCTTGACATTACCAATGCCACACAATTGGATTTTTTGGTCACTTTAGACGACTGCTTTGTAGGGTGGCTCGAGCCATCATGTGTTACCATGAGCACTAGGAGTGGTAGTTATGTATGGTCATAATAATGTACTGAAATATTTTGAGCTTTATATTTTGTCATTCTAATGTACTGAAAGGTATGAGCTTCATATTTTTTCCCTGGTATCTTTTTTGTAAAACATTTTCATTATAAAAAAATGACTTTTACAAAATGATGGTGTCTCTATTACGGTGTGTGTGTACATGAAAAACTACTTATTTATATGTTATTTTCACATATGTAATTTATCTCAAATGAATATTAAGTATGATCTATATACCAATTTAAAAAATAATTAGCTAATGAATTAGTAGTTGCATTCATTTTCCTTGGAATGTGTCGGTATTGAATAGACTCAAAGGACCTTTCAAGAAGTTGAACCCTTCAAAATAAATGAAGAAGTAGGGGATTTAAAATAGTATAGATACGATTTAACTGAGAAATGAAAAGTTACGAATCTAGGTAAACCATAACCTGAATCTCATCATTTGAAAAAACATCATTCAATATTCCAATCACTACATGATATTAATCAAGATTACTCGTTGTGGGACCTACGACACTTCCACCTGATCTTACCAAATAAATAGTAGGTGGATAAAGTACCCATGTCACCAATGCAAGATTCAAGGTATGTCAACTATCATCCTCTGCAAACACTGAATATAAGGCCATCTATACATTCAGGTATCACACTATATAAGAATACGTAACTAGGATGAGTCCTAACTACAAAATAAAAAAAGTTCAAACCACACTTTATTAACAAAATGTACAATGTACACATGCAAAATTATCTAAGCATAGTAACGTTTGAGGTAAATCCATTCCATGGCTCACCTAAAGGTATCCCATCATATTCAGTCAATTCATATTGCCCTTTTTCCAAAACACAACTCACAATATAAGGACCATCACACATGGACTCGATTTTTCCACCTCCCAACTTATCGTGGTTTTCGTCATAAGTTAAAACCAAACCTTCATTAGAGAGACAAGGTTGAATGGATCTATCATTTTGAGCATTGATTCATCTTTTATGAAACTCATTTTCCAGGGTTGTATCTCAACGAGTTTCATCAAGTTTGTTAAAGTATAATAAGAATTCTTCCTCCATAGTGGTGTTAGGAAGGAGTTCTACATCAAGTTTCAGAGAAGGGATCTCACATTCGATTAGTAGAGTTTATTCTAGCCCATACACCAATGTCAATGGTGTGAAACTGGTTTAAATTTTTATAGTGGTTCTATAATCCAATAGGCATGTTTGAGATGATCGAAGGCATGATACACAAGGTTATTCTAAAAAAGGCATGCCTTTCTTAAGTAATCTTAGAAAGCCATGTGTTTTCTCGAAATAATTATATAAAAAATGACACAAGAAGTTTTCCTTCGATTGCAAACTTTGAAGTTCAGCAATGTTGGTTTCCACTGATTACGATCTTGTTCCAGTTTTCACATACTGATGTTGCTAATGATGATGATGTTCTAGTATTCACATACTGATGATGTCTCAGATGATAATGATGATACAGTATTCACATACTTATGATAACTCTCATGTTGATCTAGATGATGATGTAGAATAACTTCCTTGTCAACAGGGAGTGTTGAAAGAAATGTAACTTCAGAAAATATTCTATTGTAATTTTATTGTATTCCTCCTTCGAAGATGTTATTCATGTATTAATAGATGTCCTTGATGTAATTGGTCATGTAAAATTCATGAGGTAAAACCTTAATTGTAATTCATGGAAATAGTCGCTAAGAGAATAAGTATAAAATGTAATTTTGAGTATCTTTAAGAGAAGTAAGCATGGTAAGGTCCAAAATTCATCCCTATTTGACCGAGAGGTCTCCCAAATAAAGAATATAAATAGAGAGGTGGCCTCCCTGATTTGTACACACTCACAATCTAAGTAAGTTCGCTAGAGAGATAAGGAGAAGTCCATCTAGGAGAGAAGTAGTAGTCAAGTTTTATTCTATGGTTCTTACAAGTCTTATTATTAGGGTCTTACACTGTACTTGGTTGAATCTTTGGTAGGTTTCCTCCCCCACTAGGGTTTCTCAGGACACTTCTCTATGTTCTTTTGTGTGGTTGTGCTTGTGTTTCTTTAAATGATCCTTTTGTATATGGTTATTATGTTATGATCGTAAATGTTTTAATATCTTGTATAACCATTAAAATTATAACACCCACATGGTAATAGACTTGCACAACAATCTAACAATTTTTATTTGAGGATCATAAAGAAGATGTTGTACACAAATAAGAAGACCTGTGATGTGAATCTCATATATTCCATGTTGTATGAAAAAATTAGTGTCAAAAGATCAATTGGAGGCTCCACTTCCCAGCTGGAATATTGGAAAGAAGTAATTTTACATATACAGTTAGGTCTAACAGTCCTTAAACTCATTAAAAATGAGATTGAAGAACCATATAACATGGTTAGGAGAGTATATGAGTCGATTGAAATTCAGTGGGAAAGAGATCTAGTTAGCAAGAAGTTGCAAGAGCATTAGAAAAATATTAAGAAAACCTTTGAAAAAATATCCCTAGAATTTTTTTTCCATCCTAGAGATCTAGTCCTGGAGAGGGATGTCATAAGATCATATAGAGGAAAACATGGAAAAAATGGTAACCTGTGGATTGACCCATATTTAATCTATGTTCTTAAAGGAATCAATACGTTTACAATGGTTGATCTGGATGGTAAAAATATAGAATAACTTATTTGTTGGTATATTATAAACATGATCACAACTTAGGATAAAATAATTAATCAATTTTGATTAATTTCCTACCCACTGGGCTTAGATAGATGGCATCCACTTGCACTACAAAGTCCATACATACCATATATAACCTGTGAATGATTTGATTCTGAATATGGGTTGATTTTGACCACTTTATTGACTCCCAAAATTAGTAACTGTGATTTCCTGTAGATTCTTCCTTATTCTTCTTTTATCCAACTTTTATGTGGACAATGTAAAGCTAGTTAACTAGGAAACTAGTATCTTTTGTTTCCAATCCATCCTCCATTATTTTCTCTTTGTTTTCTAGGATTAGCAAGTATTTCCTATACATATCATCACTCACTCATGCCTTATATGAATCGTGAGATATTGGTATAATTAGGAAATTGCTTTATTCACCTATGGGGGTTTATCATATTTAGTAAGCCTGCTTTATGAGATAGAATGAGTTGTCTTTTGTCAAATCTATTTTCCTATATAAGGATGTATTACCTATGTAATAATATCAATCATCATTCATTGATCGTTCCAATGTAATAATAATAATATGAAGATTGAAGGTTAGTAGGCCATAGTAGGTGACCAAGACATATAACCAGGCATTAACTCAAACCTAATGGATCCACTATCTATCATATTATAATCAAACGAATCAGATGAATACCACTTGGTGAATCTACAGTAAATATATGGTGGATGATGGTTGGGAAGATTTACAAATTGATCGATCATATCAATGTTCGAAATGAAATCACACAAGTGAAGTGACGAGTAATTAAAAGGTGAAAAATGGTGATCAATTTCAGAAAATTCAGATCTAATATGATGTTGGAGATCAATAAAACATTAGTAAAGTTAAATTACCTTGTTGGGGCTTCAACATGCGTGATGAAAAATATTTCCCAAGGCGTGTGGCCTATCTCTATTGGTCGTGCGTCCTCAGAGACCTTTTTATAAACCGCTTAGAGACTGTGTGTTACCACTCTAGGAAACTAGGGCGGTTTCCACCCATGATAAGTTAGTTTCCACCCATGACTCATGAAAGTGTATCAACTCAGAAGCAAGTTGAATACCCAACTAACTATATGAAATGTAGACAGGTGCCATGTTCAAAGGTGACTAAAAATGTTTCAGTCCAACTTGTCCTTTTTTGTGATGACACATTGAGTATCATCATTCAGATAGAGAAGTGTCATTTTGAAGTATAGCATATTGCCACTGGAAACACTCACCTTCTGCGGACATAAGTTGTTTCCATAGCCTGAAATATTCAATGCTACAAAAAAACAGTCACAACATAAAATAAACTTCTCTAAGATCACATAGATATATTGAATAAAATACTATTTTACCTCTCACAAGTTGTAAAAAACTGGTCTTTGGAGTGTCTAATCTCCAAATATTGTCCTGCAAGATACACAACAACACACACACTAGATCAAAGTAACAAGATTAATCTATGATCTTATGCTAATGCCCAAGGAGTTCAACAATAAATAAAGTGATTCAAACACAATAATATTCATGGTAAGTAAACATTTATTTTCATTAATGAAATGGAGAGAGTGAGCATGCAACCTAAGACTTGGTGTTGAGAAACGTTTTTCAAGTGAACCTTGCCTCAAACCCTGAAGCTTTTCTACCAATTTCTCACTAGTCTTTGAGGAATTTGTCCAGAGTTTAGATGCAATAACATAATCTCCCTCCCTTTACCCATGGGGGGTGAGCCATTATTTAAATCCATAGTAGGATATAATATGTTAAGGATCGCATGGGTGAGGTGGAGTGATGATCCTCTAATGATGGATCTTGATCACAGGTCGTCTTGAACCCTAGGCATGAGGCTCCATGAAGTCAAGATTCAAGAATCCTCTCGAAGCTTCTCTCTTTACCTTTAAAAATTGAGCACCTCTCTTTGTCTAGAGACACATAACATTACTAGGGGAACACTACTCATTGCATAAAGGAAACTGGAGGTGGAACCACTTACTGTTTAAGGAAAAATAGTGTTACTCATATAGGTACCACGCCTTGACCACAGAGAAAGTGTGGTGGTAGCCAAAAGTGTAAAATCACTGATCCTTGTCCATTTTTAACTTCAAATATTGAGGATTTAAGGAAAACATCAATAATTTGATCTCATTACATGATGGTGACAAGAAATGTGTGTAACAGAATGCCCCCCAAAGTATGAGGCTAGAGGGATAGGATAAGCGAAGGTTTTGTAGGAACAAGTTATCACTTGAAGGAAATAGTCCACTGATCAAAGATCTTCAATGACCGAGCTTATTTTGCAGTACATTTACAATTTTATATATGTCCATATGAATCACAACATGGCTGCTGACCAATACATTGCAAATCCATGTGAGATATAAATAGTCATGGCTACTTGAATACAACATAGATCCATGTGAAGAAGAATCAAACTTGGACATAGCTTCCAAACATACAATATAGATCTATTTCATAGAGATACAAATTTGAGCACATCCATGACCATACAAATTTGGATCCATGCTATGACTCATACAAATACTCCATTGAAACCTAGGGAAAGCAATGAGTGCTTAACAGATACCCATGGTCTTTCTCTCATTTTCAAAAAAGTATGATTCTATCCATGTGATTACATGTATTGATGTTGAACATGCTAGAGACCACCTAATTTCTGATCAATGATGAGGACCGGTAACAAGTGCGAGGGACATCACCATTAATTTCAATGATTCCTTAGGTACCCAAGTACATTCCTTTGAATGTGAATATATGATTTGATGTCGAACACTTTATTGAATATTTCAATCAAAGTTCAATGATGGAAACCTATTGTCGAAAGCGAGGAAATATGTCATTGATGTATACAAATCTCAATGTACTTCTTTTTTTCTAAGACTAATTCCTAGAAGATGAGTTGAAGTCGACTGGAATAGTCTCGTCGAAGGAGGGCCATGATGAATCCCATGACAATGACAAAAAACTTGGAACAAAGTTTTAGAATTTGAGTATGAAGTAGCCATAGGACCGACTCAAAGGTAACTGACAAAAAGGTGGTTTTAACTGCAGATGCAAACTCCCAACACAATTTTCCTTTGAACTTAGGGCGACATGACTGAAGACTTGGAAGAATTGACTCAAATGAGTACATAATGTGATGATGGATGATGCATTCTTTGAAAGACTCAAAGGAGTAACATGACTCATGAAAGTGTATCAACTCGGAAGCAAGTTGAATACCCAACTAACTGGATGGAATGCAGACAGGTGCCATGTTCAAAGGTGACTAAAAATTACCATTATTGCAAATGAAATATAGTTCCCTTCCCTTACTTTCTCGATCATGTTTGACGAGTGAATCTTTTCATTTTCATGAGTATAAATAGGGTAACAAACACTCGTTAAATCCTATCATGAGATAAGTCTATTCTCATATGTTTTATGAGCCTGAGAAAGGAGGTGTTCGTTCCCAAAAAGAGGGTATCTCAGTGTTTAGTTTAACGAGTCCATTGAAAGTAAAATTAGTATTGTTCACATTTAGAGAGTCTAAACAAAATTGAAGAAGACTCCAAAATGTTCTTTTTCATACAATTTAGTCACTGAGGCCTGAAAATGTATAAAATGATACCCTAGAGAACTCTTCTAGTCAATGACTAGAGTATACATTTTTTATATGTTAGCTAATCTAAACCAAAAAAGGGGTAAACTAGTGTCGAAAAGATGCCTCCTTAGGTCCTTTTACGAGTGTGAAGAAGACAAGTTCACTTGGTGATATTTTCACAATTTAAGAGTCCGAAAAGAGCGTAAAGAGAACTCTATTTAGGGTTTATTTTTCGTAAAAAAGGTTTAATGAGTCCGAAAAAGAGGTAAATTTTTTACTCAAAAAATCAATGCTAGGTTTAATTAGCCTAACCAATGTTTCAAAATAACAACCAGAACCTTTTTTATGTTTGATTCCAGAGCACAAAAAATTGATAAAGTAATCTCAAACCATTTTTCATGTTTTAATCAGAGCACAAAAAATGAAAAGTAAGCTCGACACCACCTTACTGTTTTTAATGAGCTTGAATACAAGTCAGAAGAATGATTAGGGTATCTAATTAATTTTGTAACAAGCTTGAAATAGAGAAGGAACTATGATCAGTACGGTGCTTCATGGTATAGAGAGCTTGAAACTAAAATAAAGTATACTTAACACAAGTCTTTTCGACCGTATTTTCCCAACATGATGTTCAGAGGTTGGTATTTTTCCCTAGTAAAAACTATCTAGTTGTTCAACTTCAACATAAAGAATTTGAATACATGCCCCCCAATATTTGTATCATCTACATACTCTTCTTCCTTTACAAAACATAAAACTATGGTCTACTATTTATTAATCTTTCACATTGATCTAGGAACAAAGAATCAATCTCATCAAATATTAATCAACAAATAACTCATGAAATGGTGTAATCGGTCTACAGGAATAGTAGCTACTATGTATTCACATAAAGAATGAATGATTACAATTCCAATTTCATGCTACAAGCATGAATGAATGATCAATTCGAATTCCTATGGAGGTCATTCAAATTGAATGAGTGAGTCTAGCTTAACTGACTGTAAGCCATGGTTCACATTCAGTTAACCACTGATCAAAACCCTAATTGACTCACCTAAACCCTAACTAAAGTTAGAGTACAATAAATGACAAAGTCTCAATTGAAAGAGATTAGTAACATGTCATAGCAATCCAACCAGCAAGTGCTAGTGCTTCAATGACTTCAATGAACCCGATGAGGTTAACTAAAGTTGAACTAAACATCAGAAGTTGGTGGAGGCACCCCTGTTGACTCTCGTTCAGTAATTAATAATTAAATAAATGGAGGTGCCTTCACTGAGCTGTTTAACTAATTGTAACCACCAGTTAGCAATTAGGTGCATTAATATCACTCAGATCACCCCTAGAGTGCTCCAGTTAGCCTCCCCGAATGTAGGAGAAGGATAAGTTAGCCCCCTTGACTGAAGGTAGGCGTGGGTGTGACTGGATGATGTCAATTAATGCTCCACTGATGTCAATTAATGTCACTTATACTTAGGATAGTGGTTTAACTAGGCCAATTTGACCAAAAAGAGTGTGTATGGTGGTAAATGCCTCCAACAACCCCGCTTAAGCTATACTTAGGAAGAGTTAGAAAACATAAATGCATAAAAATGTTAGGGCCCCGACAACTAAGGCCATAGGTCACCCTATACAATGCTGAAATTGAAACAATGCTAAAAAAAAACTAAGTGAGGAAAAGAGGGAAAACCCAATGGGAAAAATCCCCCCTCAAGATGAACACTGAAAGTAGTCTGAATCACCCTAATGAACTCACCCCCAACAGTGAACAAAGGTAGGTGAACTTTTTTTCTAAAAATCTCTTGGTGAAGATGTCTGCAATCTACTCATCAGTCGGGTAGTATTGCAGAATGATGGTCCTATCATGCACTAGCTCCCTGATATAGTGAATGTGGATCTTTACATGCTTGGTCCTCTACCTAGTAACTGGATATGTGGATATCTTAATATCACTTTGATTGTTACAAAAGAGGACAGTGGACAAAGTACTACCAAGATCAAACTCTAAAAGAATGCCTTGCAACCAAACTACTTGGATGCAAGCATTCACCGCTCCTCAATACTCGGCCTCTGCTGAAGATAGTGCTATGGAAGCCTACTTTTTTCTTGACCAGAAAATGGGGCCACCACCAAAAATGAATGCATATCCGAAAGTAGACTTCCAATCAATACAATCACCCACCCAATCAGAATCTGTGTATCCAACCAGCTCTAGCTTGAAGTCTGCAGCATAGTGAATGTCGTAGGTCCTGGTTCCCTGAATATAGTGGAGGATCCTCTTGGCTGCCTTCCAATGAATATCAAGAGGCTGCTACATGTATCTTTTTACATAATTCATGGCATAACAAATATCAGGCCGATAATGTGTCAAGTACAACAAGCTACCAATCAGTTGTCGATAGATAGTGCAGTCCATGGGAGGTGTGCTTTTTCCTTCTTCAAGGCTGATCCCCGAAAGGAAAGGGAATGATGTAGGCCTACATTCATCCATGTTAAACTTTACTAACAGGTCTGAAATTTATTTGTATTGAGTGACCATAATCCCATCATAATTTTTCTCAATTTCAAGCCCCAAAAATTGTTTTAGAAGCCCCAAATCACTCATTTCAAAGGCATTCTGGAGAGCCATTTTGATGGATGAAATGGAGGCAACTGTGCTACCTATGATCAGTAAGTCATCAAAATATAAAACAATGATAATTATATGAACATCATACTTATGTAAATATACATTTGGATCTGATCTACATCTCTGAAAGTTTTGCAAGAGAAGGCATCCATCTTTGAATACCACTCTCTTGGGGCCTGTTTTAACCCGTATAGTGGCTTCTTTAGCTTGAAAACAAAAGATGGATCAGTGATGTATCCCTCAATATGCCTCATGTATATCTACTCATGAATATCTCTATGCAGAAAGGATGACTTAACATCCATGTGATGCACTTCCCAGTGGTTGGATGCTGAAATTGCCAAAACAAGGTGGATGGAGTCCATTTTTGCAACCGGTGCAAAGGTCTCATGGTAGTCCACACCTTGGACCTAAGAGAAGCATTTTTCCACCATAATTGCCTTATATTTTCAAGTGCTTCCATCAACAACAACCTTTGTCCGAAACACCCACTTGCATTGAACCAATTTCCTTCCCAAGTAGTGTTTTTCTGAAGAGAATTCATCTCTTCATCCATGGCAACTTGCCATCTCATATCCTTTTGAGCATGGTAGTAGGATTTTGGATCTGAACTAATCATCAAATAGCAAGTTTCAGACAGAAAATTATTATTACAAGAGAGAGCAATACCTTCTCTTTGGAAATCAGATCGGGTTCTCCTTGGATCATCCGGATTTCCAATGTTTTCTCCTGCGAAGGAGAGTGTCTGTCGGGCCCATGTAGGAAGATGATTTTGAAATTCAGGTTCTGATTCAGAATATAATGATTTATGCACACTGATATTATAAATAATTGGATCCAAATCAGGGTCATCACCCCCAATTTCATCATCCAAATATTCAGTAGAATAGGAAGGAAATTCAGTAGTTTTCACCTTCACTAGTTCCACCTCTTGAAGAGGCTCATCGAACTTGACACTTCTCTCGATGATGATCTATTTTTTCTTGATATCTAGAAGCTTGAATCCTTTAGATTCATTAAGATACCCAATAAATATACATTCTATTCTTTGCGCTTGCAAATCCCTTCTTTTATCAAGCGGAATACGGGCCCATGCAGTGGACCCAAACACCCGTAGGTTCAACACATCCGGCTTGTGTCTAAAGTATGATTTGAAAGGGGTATTCCCTTTCACAGATGAGTGTGGAACCCTGTTCTGAATGTATTATATAGCATGCATGGCCTCATCCCACAAATTTGTAGCAAGCTTCTTGGATTCCAACATACAAGTGGTTATCTTTTTGAGAGACCGATTCTTCCTTTCCGCTACTCCGTTCTGCTAGGGAGTGTAGGGAATTGAATGTTGGACCTGAATACCACTTTGGGAGAAAATGTATAGAAAATCATTACTGACATACTCCCCTCCATTATCATATCTCAATATCTTGATCTTAAGCTCAGAGGCATTTTTTATCAAGGCCTTCAATTTAGAAAAAGTTTCACATACTTCAGACTTCTTTTTGAGAAAGAAAACCCATGTGTACCTTGAAAAATCATCAATAAAAGTAAGAATATACCTTCATCCATTAATGTATGTGATATGAATTATACCACTGATATCAAAATGTATCAGCCCCAATATGCATGTAGCTCGGTTTTCCTTCCCCCAATCGAACTTGTGCTCAGGGTGTTTTCCAATCACACAGCCCTTGCAGATTCCCGTGGTTGCCTTGATGACTGGGATGCCTTCAACCATCAAATTTTTCTGTAATTGATGCAAATATTTGAAATTAAGATGGCCAAACCTCTCATGCCACAGCCTACTAAACTCATTTCCATGAGTTAGCAGAGCGGTGGGCTTTGCATCCGCAACAAAGTGAGAGAACTCATAGGCTTTTGCATGATGGTTTTCAAGGCTTTTAGCAATGAGGTTTTCAGATGCAATTTCTCTTATCTCAACATCATTTGGGCTGAAATAAACTCTCTCAGGAACTCCTATATGTGTCATCTGATAGACACTAAGGATATTTGATGCCAGATATGGTACATACAAAACATTAGAGAAAAAACCATTTTCAAGATCTACAGTACCTTGTCCTTCTGAAATGATGGTGGAGTCATCTCCCATGTGGATGGGGATGGATTTTCCGGTCTCCAAGGATGAAAAGGAGTCTATTTCAGCCATCATGTATTTCAAATCTATAGAATCAATCAAGAGTGCTTTGTACTTCGAAGTGCTTGCCATGAGGGCATGACCTTTTTCATGTTGTGGTTCTCGATCTTGCTGATCTCTCCTCCGAAAGCTCTCCGAAAGATTGATGGGATTTATCTCAAGGAGAGAGGTTTCTTCATCAAGATTATTCTTCATCCAGGCATGTTCAGGGTGGAAGCCCTTCCTGCAATAAGAACTCTTGACTTTTTCCTTGCCATGGTGCCCTTTTCCTTTGTTCTTCCTTGAGCCGGAAGACTCATCATGCTGCTGATTTTCAACTCTAGGTTTAGGAGCATCAAATTTAGTTTTTGGATTTTTTTGCTGCTTTCCTTTACCCTTCAGATCTTTGGGCCCCGAGACATGAAGGGCTTGATCACGAGAAGATCTGATGATCCCCATCTAGACAAGCTTGTCATGTTCACATGTTAGAGACTCAATGAAGGCATTGAGTGTAGGCGTCTTCCATCCAGGGGTTGTGAGCTTCCCCACATGGAATGTAGAAACAAAAATTGAATAATCAGCCCCAAGTTTGGAGAGTATGTAAAGGATGAGCTGATCATCCTTGTTCTCCACTTTGCATTGCTTCAAGAGTAAAAAAGTATGCTTGAACTTTGTGAAGAAATCATTCAGAGTCTCGAAGTTGGAGGGTTGGAGAGACATGAGTTCATTTTCGAGCTGGTAAACCCTCAAGTCATCATGCTTTCTGTACAGAGTCTCCAATTTGTCCCTTATTTCTTTCAGAGTCTTCAATCCCGCAATATGGAAGAGAAGGTCTCAGGAAATAGAGAGGCACAAGAAACCGAAGGCTTCATCCTTCTTGTTCAAGAATCTTGATTTTTTTATGGTGGATCCAGGCTCATCTTCAGTGTCCATGGTTCTATGGTTTTTCTATGGTTCCCACCGTAAGCTCTAATACAATATTAATCTTACACATTGATCTAGGAACAAAGAATCAATCTCATCAAAGATTAATCAACAAATAACTCATGAAATGGTGTAATCGGTCTACAGGAATAGTAGCCGCTCTGTATTCACATAAAGAATGAATGATTACAATTCCAATGTCATGCTACAAGCATGAATGAATGAGCAATTCAAATTCCTAAGGAGTTCATTCGAATTGAATGAGTGAGTCTAGCTTAACTGACTGTAAGCCATGGTTCACACTTAGTTAACCACTGATCAAAACCCTAATTGACTCACCTAAACCCTAACTGAAGTCAGAGTGCAATAAATGACTGAGTCTCAACTGAAAGAGACCAGACACATGTCATAGCAAGCCAACCATCAAGTGCTATCACTTCAATGACTTCAATGAACGCCAATGAGGTTAACTAAAGCTAAACTGAACATCAGAAGTTCATGGAGGTGCCCCTGTTGACTCCAGTTCATTAATTAATCATTAAATAATCAATTAAATGAATGGAGGTGCCTTCATTGAGTTGTTTAACTGATTGTAACCACCAGTTAGAAATTAGGTGCATTAATATCACTCAAATCACCCCTAGAGTGCTCTGGTTAGCCTCCTCGAATGTAGGAGAAGGATAAGTTAGCCTCCTTTACTGAAGGTAGGCGTGGGTGTGAATGGATGATGTCTATTATGTTGAAATATTGTAACTTCGAAGAACATTCTATATGTATCTTTTGTGGTCCCCGATGGTCGTACGAAGAGAACCACTTGTATTAATTTGTACCCCGATGCTCCTAATCGGAAAAACTAATAAGAGTCATGAGGCAATCCCCTCTAATTGTAAAGGTGGGTCATTAGCACCCCAGTGTGGTTACTTGAGCCTACCTATGTAACTCGAGCCTACGTGTTGAATGAGTTAGTTAAATTGAACGGATGAATATAAATAGAGGTGTGGTGCTCCTCATTTGAGACACACACTCTCACTTGTGTAGCGCATTAGTGGAGAAGAGAAGTAGCTGGAGAAGGAGGAGGATCAGGCTTTGATCTCCTTGCTGGTTTTATCTTTTATCTTTTTGGGGCATCTATATTGAGGAAGCTTTTGCTGGGTTTTTCCCTTTAGGATTTTCCCAAGATAAATCTTTGTGTTCCTTTTGTATGGTTGTGCTTGTCTATCTTTCAGTGATCCTGCTTATATGCTTTTGTTATGAAAATGTAATGAAATACTGATGTCTTAGCTAATCATATGAAAAATTCAACATGGAATCAGAGCCACCCTGAAAGAAGGCATTGTGCAACTATAGAATCTAGGGATTCTTACTTTTTGGTTCTCTCTCCACAATCGATCAGCAAAAGAAGGCTAGGATGACTCTGCATTGAAGGGCGCATCTTTCTATCGAAGCGGAATTTGATTCCGAGCATTTTCAATTTTCAGTGCGGAAAATTAGGGCTTCTTGCAGAAGAAGATTTTTTTTAGTGATGCCAGCATAGGATTTATCTCCTCATCAAAATGGAAGTTTAGAGACCTGGATCAAGATTTTTGGTTGGGTGAAACTCCAGGAAATTCAAACCCTAGTTTGACCCCGAGCTAGAAAAACCCTAAATACTAAAACTGCTACGTTTTGGTACATTCGCTATATCCTGATATTGGCAAAGGCTCAGGATATGAAATTTTCATAGCACGAAGATAAAATCCTTATGTACACTATATCCAAAATTCAGCCTCAGATTCTCTATATTCTGGGATATATGATCCCTCCAAGTTAGGGTTCCAGCCTCTTCCAGAATTCATCCCTAAACAGGACACCTGGGGAGAATTGCAATATCTTGGGATACAGAGGTCCAAATGAAATTCCTGAAGATGTTCCAAAAAGGGCACAAAATTTAATTCTTGTGGTCCAAACTTCAGACTTAGAATATGAAACAGTGACACGTGGAAATCTGTACAACTTCGCTGTTTGGAACAGTCCTGTAACAAGGCACCTTGGGAAAATGATCATAAATACCAATTAGTGAAACCAATTCTGATGAAACATATGGTGTTGGATCCAGAACATGCAAGGTTACCTCAATGAAAAATTTGAGACATAGAGGAGCCGTAATTTCAGAGATATCACAGAAACATTGACAGGAATTTCTGTAGAAGAAATTGGAAAACTAGGGCTTCCTGTTCCGGGAGCTTCCCTCCACTGTTTTCAGAAAAGGAGTACTTTGGAAAGATCCATTTGAAGAGATATATATTTATATACAATAAGATATTAAATATTCCAATTTTTTAAAATTAGGGTTTCTATGGCAAACCCTAGATCAGCCAGCTTCGGAACCAGGACAGACACCTCAAATCGGTAAGATCTAATCCTTTGTTATTTGCATTTGAGGTTCTCATTTCAAAGTGATATATCACATCAACTTGATGATAATATTGGTGAATTTGACAACTTCCAAGAATGGAATCATTTGATCTCTCTGAAGAAAAATGAATTGGACACCTTCATGCGTAGAGAGGTTCCAGTTCTAGAAGGAGATGAGGCTCAAAGCCTTAAACAAGAAGAACTTGATCAAGGACAAGAAGATCATTGTTGATTCAATCACGGATCAACTTGTACCACAAGTGTCTTCCCTAAAGACATCGAAGATGTTTCATTCCTTGATCAAGATATTTGAAGATAAGAACATTAATAAGAAGATGGATTTGAGAAAACAGTTGAAGAATGTGAAGATCCAAAATGTAGAACATCTTGAAGCGGTAGAAGAAGAATTGGAGAATGCAGAAGTGGTGATAGCCACCTTGAATGGTCTCCCAAGATCATAGAATTCATTCATTCAAGGAATGTGTGCTAGAAGGAAGTAATTAATTTCAACAGACTCTGGGAAGAAGAAGAATCTCGACTCATAAGAAGAGAAGAAGAAGGTGGGAGCAATTGAAGATCAAGCTCTCACCATTCAAAGAAGATCCCTCAAGCAATGAGTAATGTGAAGAACTAAATTCTTGAAGAACCTCTTATCCATATTATCATTTGGATAAGAAATGATGATGTCATGAATGAAGAAGATGATGAAGTAGAAGGATCAAGAAGGAGTCTACCCATGAAACGAATAAAAGATAAGTATTCAATTGTCATTGCAAGATATTGTTTTGTTATGCATTTGATTATATTTAGTTGATGTATTATGCATGATAGATTGTTTGCATTAATGATTGTATACTACTAATATGCTTGTGATGGGTAAGTAGCTCATGGCTCCATACAACTCTCCATTGCTACTTATCAAACCTCTTTGCTGACATATTGGATTAGTGCACAATCTCAATGATGTCATGGTAAATATGGAAGACATATAGAAAGTTTCTGTGAGACATGGATGAATGTTGTATTGGCTAAACAATTGTATGACGCATAATAATTTGTCTTTATGCAGTTATAACCATGTAAATGGTGCATTTGAATTGTAGGAAAGGTCCTGTACAACCTCCTACAAGAAAAGAAGGATGAGACTTGTTCCGAAGAACAAGTGATGACAATTCAAGATTCACTCCAATGAACATGAATCTAAAGCTCCCAGGGTCATAGACACCATGACGGAAGAAAGAGCTTCAGAGAGTGGTAGATCCACCTCAAACGATGAATACCACCATGGTTATGAGAGATAACTCAAGATGAAGAAAACAATGCTATGAAAGAAGCTATGATCAAAGAATAACAGTTGATCATGGGGAATGATGTATACAATATGATTTCGAGACATAAAGGGAAGTATGTAGTATCTTCCATATGGATCTACAAGAACAAGTGTACAAAGCAAAGTTCGTGAGTTTCTTTTGAAAGCATAGACTATGACATGACATACTCTATGGACAAGTATATGTCAAGCATAGAACCACCTATACAGAATGAAGAGGGAAGATGATACTCCACTTCAGGGGGAGTGACTACAGAAGATATCTGAGTTCAACATGGTATGACATGATGGAAAAATTCCTGATGGATCGAGACTTTACCAAGAGTAAAGTGGGTTCCAACCTTCAAGATTGAATGAGAAGACTAGGATATGTTGATGACCTGACAAGATGAACTCATGAAAGATGTTATGATGAAAGAATACTAGAATGATGTTTGGGATATAATACTCAAACCAGAAACCAAGAATGTGGTATCTTCCAAATGGATCAGTAAGATAAAATATGCTACTAATAGAAGTAAGGAAAGACTTGTGGCTTCTCTCAGAAAGAGGGAATTAATTCTGAAGAGACACTTACTCCAAGAAGCAAGGTATACTTTCTTCAGAACTATCATGGTAGTTTCTTCCATGATGAAGTAAACACAAGCCTTCCTTAATGGTATGATTGAGGAAGATTTTTACATCGAATAGTCACAAGGATTTGAATTTGAAGACAGATGGACTCACGTATGCAAGTTGAATAAGCCCCTCTATGGCCTGAAGCAAGCTCCCAGAGCTTGGTATGGAAGAATAGATAGTTTCATGACGAGCATGGGATTTGCCAAGAGTAAATTTGATCCTAACCTTTATCTCAAGGTTGTAGAAGATGAACCTGTCATCCTGTTATTATATGTGGATGACCTATTTTCTGACAGGGAATGAGAAACAAATTGTAGAATGCAAAAAGAAGTCCACTGAAGAATTTAGACCTTGGTCTAATACTTTATTTCCTAGGTCCAGAAATGTGAAGGAATCTTTCTCAATCAGGGAAAGTATGCAGTGCAAAGTTTGAAAAGATTTGATATGTTGGAATGCAAAGTCATGGCCACACCCATGGACTCCAACCTGAAGCTGTTAGCTGATGACTCATCAGATTTAGTGGATGTGACTCATTACAGACAGATCATTGGGTCATTAATGTATTTAACAAATTCCAGACCAGACATTTGTTTTGCTCTGAACACCTCAAGTCAATATCTTGTTCAACCAAGACGGGTTCACCTAGTAACTGCAAAACATGTGACGAGATATCTGAAAGGGACTATAGAATTTGGTCTATACCATGATGGTAGCCATGAGTATAGATTGTATGGCTACACAGATGCAGATTGGGCTGGGAGTATCTCAGACAGGAAAATCACATTAGGTAGATGCTTTTGTTTGGGGTCTACTATGAGTTCATGGTTTAGAAAGAAACAATCAAGTGTTTCTCATAGCATGACTGAAGCAAAATACATAGCAGATTGCTCTGCTAAGTTGTGAAGTCATATGGCTTCAAAAGCTGATATCAGGTCTCTTTGACCTGAAGATGGCTACTACAATGGTTCTATGTGATAACCAGATTTGTGATGATAGAGAACGCTATGTTCCGATTGTAACACATAAAAATTCGGTATTTATACATACGAGATAAGATGTAGATGATTATGTTTCAGTATTTCCATACTAAATATATAGATGACGTTTCAGTATTTACATACTGTAGATGCAAATGATGATGATGTCGTATTTCTATACTGAATATAGAGATGATGATGCTTTCAATATTTCTATACTGAAGATATAGATGATGATGCTTTCAGTATTCACATACTAGAGACACATATGGTGATAGTTCAGTATTCACATACTGAAGATGTAGATGATGATGGTTTGAATGATGATGTATTGATGAAGCCTCTATCTTGGGTAAAGTTCGAACACTTTCGAGACAAGCTTGGTGTTGTTCAAAAAGACCTTCCTCGAAAGGGGGAGTAGTGATGTTGCAGTGGGATTGTATCATCCTTGGGCAATTGCCCTAAAGTGATCCAGAGACCTCGGTCCTCGAGAATGAAGAGGGATTGTATCATCCCGGGACATCTGTCCAAAATAGATCTGGTGAGTTCGGTCTTCGTGAATGTGGTGGGATTGCATCATCCCTGAACTTCGGTTCAAAATGTATCTGAAGGTCTCGGTCCCCATGAATGTGGTGGGATTGCATCATCCCTGAACTTCAGTTCAAAATGTATTTGGAGGTCTCGGCCCCCATGAATGTGGTAGGATTGCATCATCCCTAAACTTTGGTTCAAAATTTATCTGGAGGTCTTGGCCCCCGTGAATTTGGTGGATTGCATCATCCCTGAACCTCAGTTCAAAATGTATCCGGGGGTCTCGTCCCCCGTGAAAGTGGTAGGATTGCATCATCCCTAAACTTTGGTTCAAAATGTATATGGATGTCTCGACCCCCGTGAAAGTGGTGGATTGCATCATCCCTAAACCTCGGTTCAAAATGTATCTAGAGGTCTCATCCCTCATGAAAGTGGTGGATTGCATCATCCCTGAACCTCAGTTCAAAATGTATCCGGAGATATCGGTCCCCGTGAATGTGGTAGGATTGTATCATCCTTGAACTTTGGTTTAGAACGGATCCAGTGACTTCGGTACTCAAGAACATGTGTTGATCCCGTAATTCCTAGAGGAAGGATTGTCTAAGTTCCACATCTGTGTTGATCCCATAATTCCGAAAGGAAGGATCGTTGGTAACTCCGTAAAGACATAAATCCCGTAATTCTAAAAGGAAGGATCATTGAATTGATCCCGTAATTCCAATAGGAAGGATTGTTTGAGTTCCACTTGATCGCTTAATTCCAATAGGAAGGATTGTCTGAGTTCCACATCTGTGTTGATCCCATAATTCCGAAAGGAAGGATCGTTGGTAACTCCGTAAAGACCTAAATCTCGTAATTCCGAAAGAAAGGATCATTGAATTGATCCCGTAATTCCAATAGGAAGGATTGTCTAAGTTCCACAGATGTGTTGATGCCATAATTCCAATAGGAAGGATTGTCTGAGTTCCACAAATGTGTTGATCCCGTAATTCCAAAAGGAAGGATCGTTAGTAACTCCGTAAAGACCTAAATCCCGTAATTCCGAAAGAAAGGATCATTGAATTGATCCCGTAATTCCAATAGGAAGGATTGTCTGAGTTCCACAAATGTGTTGATCCCGTAATTCCAAAAGGAAGGATCGTTAGTAACTCCGTAAAGACCTAAATCCCGTAATTCTGAAAGGAAGGATCGTTAATAACTCCGTAAAGACCTAAATCTCGTAATTCCGAAAGTAAGGATCATTGGTAACTCCGTAAAGACCTAAATCCCGTAATTCTGAAAGGAAGGATCATGTTGATGTTTTTATGATGTTGATGTTTTGATGATAATGATGTTTTTATGATGATGATGATGTACTGATCGAAATATCAGTGTATGATGATGATGATGTACTGATCGAAAGATCAGAGTATGATGATGATTACGATGTACTGATCGAAAGATCAGAGTGTGCTGATGATGATGTACTGATCGAAAGATCAATGTATGATGATGATGATGATGTACTGATCAGAGTATGACAATGATGATGTATTGATCGAAAGATCAGAGTATGATGATGATAACATACTGATCAAATGATCAGTATGTGATGATAACGACGTACTGATCAAAAGATTAGAATATCATGATGATGATGCTGTTCAAGAATTGAAGTATGATTATGGTGCTGATCACGATGTTATCGATCAGGTTGCTGATCGAAAGAAAAAAATGTTGAAGAAGTTGTTCCTGATCGAAAGATCAAAGTACTGAAGATGTTGCTGATCGAAATGTTGAAGATGTTGTTGCTGATCGAAAGATCAAAGTGCTGAATATGTTGCTGATCGAAATGTTTAATATGTTGTTGCTGATCGAAAGATCAAAGTGCTGAAGATGTTGCTGATCAAAATGCTGAAGATATTGTTTCTGATCAAAAGGTCAAAATGCTAAAGATGTTGTTGATCGAAAGGTCAAAGTGCTGAAGATGTTGCTGTTGATTGAAAGGTCTAAGTGTTGAAGATGTTTCTGATCGAAAGGTCAAAATGTTGAAGATGATGTTGCTAATCGAAGCGGTCAAAAGATGCTGATGCTGATCAAAGAGTTGCTGTCGTTGAAAATTGAAGACGAAGACTATATGATGTTGAAAAGCTTCCAATGATGTATAGATGTGTTACCCTGATGATGTTGATGATGTCCTCTCCTACTATTATTGTTGTTGCTGTAGAATACCCTTCTCGTTAAGGGGAGTGTTGAAATATTGTAACTTCAAAGAATATTCTATATGTATCTTTTGTGGTCCCCAATGGTCCTACTGGGAGAACCACTTGTATTAATTTGTACCCTGATGCTCCTAATAGAAAGAACTAATAAGAGTCATGAGGCAGTCCCCTCTAATTGTAAAGGTGGGTCATTAGCACCCCAGTGTGGTTACTTGAGCCTACATGTGTAACTTGAGCCTACGTGTCGAATGAGTTAGTTAAAGTGAACGGATGAATATAAATAGAGGTGTGGTGCTCCTCATTTGAGACACACACTCTCACTTTTGTAGCACATTAGTGGAGAAGAGAAGTAGCTGGAGAAGGAGGAGGATCAGGCTTTGATCTCCTTGCTGGTTTTATCTTTTATCTTTTTGGGGCATCTATATTGAGGAAGCTTTTGCTAGGTTTTTCCCTTTAGGGTTTTCCTAGGATAAATATTTGTGTTCCTTTTGTATGGTTGTGCTTGTCTATCTTTCATTGATCCTGCTTATATGCTTTTGTTATGAAAATGTAATGAAATACTGATTTCTTAGCTAAGCATATGAAAAATTCAACAAATTAATGCTCCACTAATGTCAATTAATGTCAATTATACTTAGGATAGTGGTTTAACTAGGCCAATTCAACCAAAAAGAGTGTGTATGGTTGTAAATGTCTCCAACACTATTAATAAAAGGTTCACCAGATACGATGAAAAAAGAGGATCTAAAGGCAGCTGAAATGAAGGTTCTTGTACTAAAAAAGGATGAAAGACTCATTTCAAAGGGTTTACCTGTTTCATTTTTACACAAGCTTGAAATAGAAAATAACTATGCTTGAAGGATGGTTTCATTTTTATACAAGCTTGTAAACTATGCTTGGGATTGGTTTCATTTTTAAACAAGCTTGAAACAAAAATGTAAACTATGCTCAAGGCCACTTTTATTTTTGTAACGAGATTAAAACTAGAAATAAACTATGCTTAAGGCCACCTGTTTCATTTTATAAAAGCTTGACAGAGAATGGGAACTATGCTCTCTTCAGTTCTTATCCAACATGATGTCCATAGGTTGGTAGGTTTCCCCCATTACATAAAACATTAGTGGCTTACCTCAAGCATCATGTCTAGAGACTGGAAACATGCCCACAAATCTTCCCCATGATGGGAGGAAGCTACCGGTTTACAAATGATTGAGCTCTGGCATGATGTCTAGAGTCGAGAGACATGGTCGATGAACGGGAAGGAACCAAAAGAATGTGTAGGATATTCATGAAATTCTGATGACTAGGAGTCATATGATGATCAGTTTTTAAAAAGGAAAGTTGATCAATGGTCACAATATTCCCATCATGGGGAAAATTCATCACTCGAAAGAGTGTAGAAACTAAAAATTTCATGGCATAAACATAATCTCATCCAAGGAGAAGATTAAAATATAAAGGACCTTAAACTACCATAACATCAATACAGACAATTTTTCCCTCCTAAGGTAATAGGAAAATGAGAAAGGATCCCTAAAGGTGCAGTAGGTCTTATATTAAAATATTGTATTTGGTTGGAATCTGGCACAATCTAAGGATAACCTATAACTTTCCAAGTAGTTGAAGATAGAATACTACCAAAATCTCCTTCATCTACAATAGTGAGAAGCATTCTCTTATAAGTAACTTGCACATATATTTCAAAAGTAACACTTGAAGGAACACAAGATTCTGTTATATTACTCCAATCAGAGGAGATAATCTCAGTACTTGGAGAGGGTTTTATTAAAACAAACAGAATTTCCCCTTCCATAGAAAAATCCAAACAGACTATGAAAAATTCAGATGTTTTTATTTCACTCTCAACTGGAAGAGAGGGACAAGATAAATATTGTGTCAAAGTGATTACTTCAGTCTTAACACTCTCAAGAGAAAGTGTGGGATTGTGTGGAGAATACAAGGTCTTGACCACTTGAACTTCACTCTTCAAAGGAAGAGTGAGATCAACTACAAATGAAATCGAATTGGCCACTTGATCAACCAGTGGGGGTCAAGAGACAACTTACGATAACCTATTGGAAGTCATTGGTGGTAAATAGTAATATATTCCAAGAACTTTAAATCTTCATCCATGAGAGGACAAAGATAAGCAAGGTGCATGCCCTTAGACAACAAGAAAGGATTTATGATTTTTCTTTTTCGAATATTAATCACAAAGGCACTGGTTAATGGGGTATCATTAGTATGATGACTAGAGGATGATGACAAAGGGTGTTGGGAGCTACCGAAATACACTTCCAAAACTTAGGAAAGACCAAGACAATCCTTTAGAAGGTGATCACCCTCACAAATGCTGCAAGGGAACTTTGGTTTACGAGTAGTTTTTGTAGGTATTCCAACACACTCACTGGGAAGAGTAGTTGATTGGAATTCAGTTAGGGTTATTCCTTTCTTCTTTTTAATATTAATTTTTTTCTTCTTCTTATACACCTGATTACTAGTGTCACAACTTTCGATAGGAGAAGAAGGAGAAAGGGGAGAAGACACATCTAATGAAGAAGGTGAAGGATCAACATGATGTTGATGCTCTTGTGAAGGAGAGTTAGGATCCAAGACACAAGGTAGGATTGGAATCATTGGGATAGAGAATAACCATATAGGTAATCCTATAGTCAAACCAGGAAGACTCAAGGCAACCATGAGAGGAGGGGCCAATATTTCCAAATGAAGGGAAAACAATATGTCCCGCTTGAGAGGGGACCTCTTGGTTGGTAGTACAAGAAGGCATAGCCATACCTGTATAAAAAAATATCTCTCTTTCTAATACTTTTAACTGTACTGGAAAGAAGTGCTACACAATCTAAATCACCAAAAA
Source organism: Pseudotsuga menziesii (assembly GCA_001517045.1). NCBI lineage: Eukaryota > Viridiplantae > Streptophyta > Pinopsida > Pinales > Pinaceae > Pseudotsuga > Pseudotsuga menziesii. The sequence continues at coordinate 43,864 of LPNX010981995.1, forward strand.
AACATGTGAAAGGAGTTGCTAAAAAGTCATGATCCTCATAGATTTTTTAAATAACCAGAACTCATGATATACCACATGGTCTAATAGTAATACATGCCAAGAAGGATTGGTACCATACCCTTTCTTGAATACCAGACTATCTGGATGAAACATGCATAGAAATATCCTTGAGTGTTGTTCTTGGTGTATTGCGGTGACAGGTTGATCAAAGGGCTATGTTCGGATAGTCTCAGGATCCCTAAATGTTTCTCTTGATATACTCAAGGTACGTGGGATATCCACTCCATAGTATTGGTGTATAATGCACAATTGTTCGAAAGGGGAATTTCTATATACCACTGAGTATGTGAAGTACGTTTCGATATATGGCAAGGGTACATGAAAGGCCGTTCTATATACCAGTAATATGAGGAAGAAACACACGATCCTCGAGATGCAGTGCAATAAAATAGCGACAACTCCTACGTTTAAATACGTCAGAACACATATCTAACCTAACACACAAATTGCTAAATATTTTAAACTTAAACTAGTGCTTAATTTAATCTTTTACGGTTAAGTGAATGCATGGAAAGTTGGACCTGACTCAAAACCATGCAAGTATGAGTATGCAAGTCTTTTCCATTCAATGAAAGTTATCTATGGAAAGAAGAGAGATATTTATTTTCTCGAAACAAAAATTAAAATATAAACACAATATTTTAATCACCCACATAGTTCAACGCTCAAATTCCAAAGAACTTAAACCAAAACCAAAACCTGCACATGAAAATGAAATGCAAATTTTCCAATTCCGATGAATAATATCTACAGAAAGGAGAAAGAGTTTTCAAGAAAACAAATGAATGTAACATCCAATGCAAGAAACATAAACGTTTATTTCAATGCAAAGAGAATAAACGTTTTGAGCGTATTTTCCTCAAAACATAAGCCAAAGACACTCTAACCAATATTTCAAAAATCAATCAGGGATTAAAACCCTACCTAGAACCGCAAAATGACAGATGAATACAGAGAGTTACTCTCAGAGCATCGTGCTTTGTGCATAGTAACAGGGCGATGGCATCGCTGCCTGTCCACTAAATATGTGTGGTGGCACTGCTTTCTTCCTTATGATAAAGTGCAGTGGCCGATAGTGAGTTTGAAATAAAACACAAGGAGAAAAAATAAATATATAAGATCTCAATAACTAGATCCAAATAATAATAATCAGCAAGAATATGAAGCATCAAAGGTAGATCAAGGAAAATCTATCAATTTCAAGCCAAATCTAATCAATTTACTAGTATATTTGATCTATTATAAGAAATTGAAATTTGAAGACAGGACAAGAAGCAAGAATAACCAAGAGTTCTAATCTCTTCCCCAGTATGGTTTCCAAATTTGTCACTAGAAATACTCACCTTTTGTTGACAGAAGTTGTTCCCTAGCTTGAAACATTCCATGCTAGAACAAAGCAGTCACAACATGAAAGTAATTATCCTAAGATCACATAGATATCTTGAATAAAATACTCTTTTACCTCTCACAATATGTAAAAGGTTGGTATTTGGAGTGTCTAATCTCCATAGATTTTCCTACAAGATAGACAACAACACACACACTAGATCATAGTAACAATCTTAATCTATGATCTTATGTTAATGGCCAAGGAGTTCAACAATAAATACAATTATTCAAACACAATAATATTCATGGGAAACAAACATTTATTTGCATTAATGAAATGGAGAGAGAGAGCATACAACCTAAGCCTTGTTGCTGAGAAACCCTTCTCAAGTGAAACTTGCCTTAAAGCCTCAAGCTTGTCTACCAATTGCTCACTAGTCTTGGCTGAATTTGGCCAAAGTTTAGATGCAATAGCATAATATTCCTCCCTTTACCCATGGAGTTGAGCCAATATTTAAAGCCATGGGAGGATAGAATAGGTTGAGGATATCATGGGTGAGGTGGAGGGAGGATCCTATAATGATGGATCTTGAGCCCAGGTGGTCCTAAACCTTAGGGATGAGGCTCCATGAAGTCAAGATCTGAGAAGCCTCTCAAAGCTTCTCTTTTTACCTTTAAAACTTGAGCATCGCTCTTTGTCCAAGGAGACAAAACGTTACTAGGGGAGAACCACACATTTCATAAAGGAAAATGGTGATGGAACCACTTACTGTTCAAGGAAAAATAACGTTACTCATATAGGTATTGCACCTTGACCAAAGAGAAAGTGTGGTGGTGGCCAAAAGTGTAAAGTCACTGATCCTTGTCCATTTTTAACTTCAAAGCTTGAGGATTTAAGGAAAACATTGATACTTTGATCTCAATACATGATGTTGACAAAAAATGTTTGTAACACATATTCCCCCTAATGTATCAATTCAAAGGGTAAGGATGGTCGAAATACATTACAATAAGAATCTCAGATGACTCAGAACCCAGGCTACAAAGAAGTACCTGTAATAGACAAATAGAGGTTAGTTTACAATATCATCATTGAGGATGCCATGTTCAATAATGAGAAACACTATATCCTTTACAAGATACATATACATCATATGATACGGGATACAAGGCCACACATGTATTACAAAGTGGATCGTAGCCACATGAGTATAAGAAAATATCTTAAAATCTAGAGTTTGTGTCATAGAGTATGGCACGATCTTATGCAAATAAGGTTTTCTAGGATGAAAACCCAAGTTCTTCGTCCATATAAAAAAAATATGAATACTAAACATGTGAATAAAATAGTTGAATTCAAACATGGAGGATAGCGTCGGAGTATCGGTTAAAGCGGTATATCGATAAGTAATGCAAGGGAGACCACCAAGATGGAAAGTGGATCCCAAGGTACTATCCAAGAAACTATAGGTCTTCATCATTAGCTAGTGCTGATGGGAAGTTGTTTGTGAGGAGGAAGGAATTAATGAATCCTTCAATAAAACAGGAATTGGCATTATGACCGGATATGTTTTGAAGGTTTTCTTGATTTGACAACTTCAATTTTTCTCTCAATGATTACTGCACGCAATTTTCCAAGTTTCGGCAAGGAAAAAGGAGTTAAAGGGATTTTGATAAAAAGGGGAATTATTTTTTTTATAATTGTGAAAATTTTATCCATTTTGGATAAAATTTATTATAAACCAATATGGGATTTATATTCAAAATTTTTATGTCTTTTGGGACAACGTTTATATTTTTTATGAAATTTATATGCCCAAAGGTTTAAACGCATATAAGGTTGCATAAGGTTTTTATTTCATGTTTGATTAAAGTATAAATAATTTCAAAGGTTTAAACGCATATAAGGTTGCATAAGGTTTTTATTTCATGTTTGATTAAAGTATAAACAAAAACATTTATAAAAAATTATTGACCAAAGGCCGTCATCCATGCACCAAGTACCTTATTTCATGTTTGATTAAAGTATAAATAATTTCAAAGGTTTAAACGCATATAAGGTTGCATAAGGTTTTTATTTCATGTTTGATTAAAGTATAAACAAAAACATTTATAAAAAATTATTGACCAAAGGCCGTCATCCATGCACCAAGTCGTATGGAGGCCACATACTCACTATATCAACGCACACCAAACAAAGTCCGCCAACAAACTCCGAGTGTCGAACTCCCAAGAAGTATTTTATGCCATTGCTCCTTGATATTATATGAAACTGTGCATGTATATAAGCAGGTTGATATAGTTTCATTTGGTGCATGTGGGATAAAGGGTAAGTTAAATTATGACAAATGAAGTCAAACTTAATATATGTGGCGATCATGCTTTTACTCTGACTTTTATTCTTGCCATGATGTTATTGAACGTCAAGTGAATTGTAGAAATTAATTTGAAAGTTTAGGTTGTTGATTCCTGTAGTGGAATTTCTTATTTCACAATTTTTCAAAGAGGATTCATATTGGAGGCCACTACCAGTGCTTATATTAATCCTCTATGCTTGATGTATGAGAGGAAGACCATTGTTTTGGCTAATGGAAGAGAAATTCCTATGATTTTATCTTGAAGTCCCTTCCTCATGTTTTCTTACCGAACAAGGTGTCATTCAAGGCCCAAAACATGATCAAAAAATTGTTTCTGCATGGAAACCTAAACTCAACCTCGACACTCCATCTAGGAACGGTGCTCATTCTTTGGAGACACATACGTTCCTAGAACTTTTGGATTATTACGAAATTTCAAATAAATTCAAGGATGATAACATTTGTGAGTTAGTACTTCATGTTTTCCACTGATGACATGTTACTGAGCTTTGTCGTTCACTTGGTATAGGTCACAAGATATCGGATGTTGTGAAAAAATTGATCAGCAAAGGAATGCAACTTGAGGCTATGGAATTTGTCTGTGCATTTGGACTCTTCAAAAACATATGGCTCAGTTAGAGGAAGGCAATGCCGATAGTAGAAGGTGTTCTATAGTAAGTAAAGGAAACGAAGACAAGGAAATACCTGCGTATTCCAGTAAGTCTCAGAATAAACAGTTTCGTGAGGCCTGGGATATCAATATTATCATCTGTCGAATGAAATTTTTTGATCCATCAATTGCACATTTCAATAATATCAAGATTTTCGTGAACAACACTTCACAGAAGGAGGAGGAAGAGGTTGTGGATGTGGTCAACTTAGTGGTGGGAGTTCTTTAAATTGTTTTGTATGTTTATACACATGTAGAAGAAAAGTTCATCCATGGTGTAGATTGGGGACAGGTATTATCCAACGGACCAGAACCATCCCGCTGGATAAATTAAGGAGAAATTAATGTATAAGCAGCTCGGGAGAATTGGTTTTTCCCATTAATGTTTATCGGTGGAGATCTGAATATGGTGGATATCCACGATGGTTTTGAATTCCTCTACAACAATAAGCGAGGAGAAACAAACTCTCAAATTATGTAGAATTTAGATGCCCGTGATGAACTCCAATCCACATGTCCATGCAACATGGTTTAACAAAATTGATCGACTTCCCAAAACAATTCCATTGTGGGAATTTGCTGTCTGGTTAATATTTCAAAAATCAATGGAATTTTTATATTGTCGGCCAGTCAACACATGTGTTGGAGCAGCATTGTTTTCCAAGCAGATCTGCGATCATGATTTATTCCACTGGGTAAATGTGAAGGAAATTTAACATGGCATGCCTTCAGTGGAATTTGATTGCATTAGATGAAAAAATTTCCAAAAGTGTTCATGGTTAAATTATTCACAAACAACATAGCCATTAAATTGACAATTCAAATGATTATATATTTATTTTATGAAAAGGTTTATGTATAAATGACTGGCGAGGGAGAGTGTGTGTCTTTAATTTCTTCTTGTGGGCAGAATTAATGGGTAAAGGTCCTGTGGATGATATGGATAGCAGAGAAGTAGTTGAATATAATTGACATGTAGTGACTAGCTTCAAGAAAATCCCCACAAACAGAGCATCAAATGTCATTTATAATAGTTGGGCAAGGTTTTTATGAAATGACTGTTTTAGTCACTTCTTTTAAAGAGATGTTTTCGCTGAAACAAGGTGAATTTTAAGAAACTAAGAATTTTTCTCTTCATAACAATCCAATCTAAAAAAATCTCTCTCATTTTTTACACATGTATAACGGTTCAAGAGAACAAAATTGATCTTCACAGGACAATTTTACAGAAATTCAAAATATTGTAGGAGTCATCAAATTCAAGTACATATTCCAAAGAGATCGAGGGGAATCTATAAATTGAAGACATGGGTTTTGTTGGGGACAAATGGATTTACAATAAACTATCTCATATTTCACATATCTATCACCATTTGAGATATGCAAGTGGAGCTATGAAACATCTTTTTCAGCAATCTGTTTCCTGAAATAGGTGAAATGATGAAGATTAGGGGAAACTATATAAGAGAAAGTGTTAGCAATGAAGAAAGGATCATTCATCATTCTTGTTGAATAAAAATTCAAGGCCGATTCAGTACAAGACTGTTGGGGGTGCTCTAAAATGTCATTTTCAACTAGCAAGCATGAATCCTGGATGCCATATTTGTTGTTTTTATCAAGCATGTGCATCATCGTATGCTTTCCCAATTTGTTTGTGATCATGGAAAATATGCCAGCTCAGGAATTTGTCATTATTTTATTCCCATTTTGTAGCTTATTTTGTTTTTTTTTCGAGGTTGGTATCAGGAACATATTACACTATAAAGGTAACCTCAATAGAGGAAGAAAGGGTTGGAACTTTCATTCGGAAGCATTATGTGCTTGGGTTTTGGTAGCTCTGTCATTTTATTGGAAGCATTAATGAAAAGTATTTTTTGAGTTTTCTAAGATTCATGAAGTTGTTCCATGTTCAGTTGTTTCTTCCTATATTTCATATTTTTATGTATGTAAATTGCTGCCAATACATTTCTAGATTGTATGTAAGGAATTCGTCCTTGTTAGATTCTCTTTATATCAGAAATTGTATTTCTGACATGTGTATAATGACTAAGATGGAATTCATCCTTAGATAGATGCTCCATTTCAGTTATTACCCTCTATTGTTGTTTCTACTAAAGGTGTTCTAAGAGATTCATCCGTAGACATGTGCCTCTTGTTTCACTAGAATTTCTTCATTTCAATTTGTCATTATATCATGTTATTAGATAAGAGAATCAACACGCATTATTGTTGTAAGTCCCTTGAATATTTTCAGGTTGTGACTCCATTTCCCAATAGTTCTTGTTTTTTTGTCTTACCATCTTTAAAATTACAAATATCATGTTCTTATCAGATATCTAGTGTTCCGAACGCTTGTTTAAAATGACATGTGTATGTGAATTTTCTTGTGACAAAGAGCGAGCCCTCTCTGACTGTATAGGAAACAATACAGTCTAAATATTTGTTTGAAAAGGTTTCCCCAGTGATCTCCTACCACAACCATAGGAAAATCATTGGGTGATAACATCTTGGTGCTGTTGTTGGAGAATAATCACTATTTTCTACACGGGGAAATGACATTGTCCTTGTTCTACGACCTGGTTGAGAAACCAGTAATAAACACATGTAGGTTGTATATTCTTTGGTGACTCCACTCAAAGCTTTGGAAGGTGACTCCACTGGGAATACTGGCGACTCCATTCTCAAAGAATCCAAGTTTCAGCGACGCCACTAGCAGCATGATCTAGAGATCAAGTTTTCAAAGGGATCTGGAAAACTCTACTAGGAAATGAGCTCATTTTAAAGGCATGTAAATTTATGGTGGAAAAATAAGGTACTCAACTATGAATCTTCTCCAAGATATCCTATCCTTCTTGTAAATGTTTCATATCTTTTCCTAGGCTAGTCAAAACAAATTTCCATTGTTTATTACACTCAAAACAAGACCATAGGTTTACCCCTGTATATCCTTCTTTAAGAACTGAAAGCATCTCTTCATCTTGTACATATGATTTTGACCAAGATCTTTGATTTGTTCCACATAATATCGATGATCATCCATGTAAAACGCATGGTGCTACAATTCATAATACATCCTTTTCACATAGCCCTGTTTCTTCCATGATTTCAAATCGGTATAGACCATTTCACCTACCCCTTATCCTTCATGATTTTCCAAAAAAGAAAATCAAATACCTTCCTAGATTTAAAGGAGAATCTGATGACCTTACAACTAAGAAACATATTCAAGATTTTAAGCATTTCCTTGACCTTTTCGAATTAGAGCATGATGATATTTATATGAGGGATTTTTCTTAATCTTTGCAAGGATATGTTAAGGATTGGTTTATACATTTACAGCTTCGATCCATTAATACATGGGAAGGATTTTCTAATAGAGTTTTAAAGTTTTGGGGTAAGAGTAGGTCATTGTACCAAGTCCTTTTAGAGTTTCATTCCATGAAGAAACAAGAGTATGAAACCCAATACAGTTTTAATAGAAGGTTTGCAAGATTTTATTATAACATGACTAAAGAGATTCGACCACTCGAAGATGCTACTAAACTATGTTATGCATTAACCTTTCCTACAGAATTGTCTCTTCTTCTTTTGGAGAGAAAATCAGTCACTTTGCAGCATATGTTCATTGATTGCTTGGAAGTTGAAGACAATCTTAGAATGTATAAAAGGATTGAAGAACGAGATAGTGTAAATAAAATGGACAAGGAATTAAAGTTGGTTGAGCAACATGAACAAGAAGAAACATTTACTTTGCATTTCAAACCTTCTTTTAGTAAATAGAAAGATGAGCATTCTAGTGATGTAAGAGAAGAGGGTTATACTATCTTGTTTTCTGAAGATTGCAATCATCCCGTTAAAAATTATGTTAGCAATGGTTTTAAAGAAAATTTCAGTCCACCTATATATGATGAGTATGAGGAGGACTACCTGGATGATGTGCCTTAAAACCCAGCTAAAGATCTTGCAAGTTCTGGGTTGGTTAATGGAGAAAATATGATTGCAATCCATGATCAAAATTCTGAAAATAGGGTTGATAGTGAGAATGCTGAAGGTAATTGTTTTCCTTTGTGTTATTCTTCATTTGAATTGCTGAGACAAAGACTTAGAGTTTCTAATAAAAAACATAGATTTGAAGTAATGGAGAATTTTATAGACTTTCTTGAAATGGATGATGAGAAGGATGGACAACATTGCAATCAATCCCAACATATAGAAAACTTAGCATTTTGTAATGAAGGATTAAATCATAAACAAGAAGATGAGGGTTCTTCAATGAATGTTATTCAATGTCTTTCAAATTCAGAAGTTTTATGTCAAGAAGAGATCATTTCACTTGATTCTATTGAAGAACACAAATATATTTACTTCGAAAGAATCAAGTTATAAATTCTGGAATTTTCAATGAAGTTATTGATGTTCCATTTAAGAAATGTCATGAGCATTATTTTCAAGGTTCTTGTGAAAAACAGTTTGATAGTGTGCAAGTAGAGTTACAGCTTGAGCAACCTTATTGGGGCAAACAAATGTCAGAAAAAATTGAAGGTTTTCATGTATTTTATGATCCGATGGTTGACTATATTGAAAGAATTTGCAGTAGGAATGGTTGGTTATGTGTTTGTAGAAAGGATCATGTCCTTTATCATACCTTGTTTCCATTATTCTTTTATTTTCTGATTCCAACCAAGCATGATCATGAAGTTTGTTTATGGGATAAACTGTTGGGTTGGATTCATTGGAAAGAAGAATTTACTTGATTGGAATTTGTATTTGGTCAAGTAGGGTAGGTAGGAGTGTGTGAATAAGATTGACGTGGAGAGCATTTCTTTATAGCAATTTCAGTTTGATTTCAGTCTGATTTTAGTTTCAAGTTCATATTTTCATATTACATATGGTTTTAGTCAAACAATCCTTCGCAAGGACGGTCCTATCCCCCAACTATTTGGTATAGATAATTCCTACGGATATATGGCCTCCATGCGCATAATGTGGACAGATCCAAATGGATCCCTTCTTCCTTAGTGGAAGATATGAAAGGTGTGAAGCAACAGTAAACTAATCTATGTAACTAAACTAAAACTCTGAAATTTGATAGTATGATGTAAAACAATCAGATAAAGATACTTGACAAATTTTATGTTATTCTATAAACATATAGATCTAGTCTAATCATGTCAACTTTAAATAAAACAAAAACAATTACAATTGAGTCATTTCATACAAAGAGTTTAAACATATGACTGTTTTATCGGACAAATGCTAATTGAAAAATTAACATTTAATATGAACAAGTATTTAATGGTTGAAAAAGTAAGCATATGAATTAAATAAAAAAATTCATTTAAGACATATTTAACACAGTAACTGACTAATGACAAATAAAAAAAATAGAAAGTTAATGTGTTTAATAATGATGCAACATAGAATAAAGTTGTCTGGAAGATAATAGAGAAACCAAGATTTATCAACTAAAGTTGTCTGGAAGATAATAGAGAAAATAAATTTGATAAGTAAACCAAGAGATGATAGAAAGAAACTAACTGGATTTTATTCTGAGTGCAAAAAATTACAATCCTACAAAATGCAAAGTATCTTCAGTCCTTCCCTTCTGGTTTTCCTCTACTATCGTTCACCCCTCCCTTCCTATGAGATCTCAGTCTCTTTAAATAATAATTACAAATATTACAAAGAAATAAATCCCCCAAAGAAATAGGGATCATAACATATTGTTTCAATATTTTACAAGGTCATATTGCCACTTGGAAAATACATCTATTAAATCTGTTATGTCCTGATATAAAGCATATTCTAATTATTCTTCAAACTCTACAACTCATTTTGATGGTGTTCATTAGCCTGATATTTATCCTGCTTAAAACTTTTCAACTCTTGTTCTTTTAACTCAATTTCCTTATTGAGTGAGGAAACTGAGTCATAATTCCCCCCTGCAAAGGATACCATATCAGTTGTTGTTTCCAAATATTCTTGCTTGACATCATTGATGCCCTCTTCCATGTAATCTGGTTTGGGATAGTGCATTGCATGAATGTCCCTTCTCTGGCTCGCTTGGACCCTTTCTTCACCACAGCCTTATTTGTCTTGCTCCAGAAATATTCTCCCAGTGACACCACTACATCCTCACCAAAATATATTATTGCTTCAACTGTGGGAGTTGACATTTCAGAAATTGTGACTAGAGGATGAGGTTGGGAAATAGAAAGGGTAGGAATGGGCATGTTCACTTGGGGAATTTAAATGGATGGAAAGTGGGCATGAGAATCTAAGGGTGAAGGACTGGAGATGGAAATAGGAGTAATAGGCTCTACAGAGGTGGAAGGAGTAGGAATAACAATAGGTCATGAAGATATTGAGGAAACTTATGCTTGGGATGTCTATAAAGATGTAACCTGAATAGGAGCAGTAGGTTGTTCAACTGTTGCTAAAAATGGAACTGTGAGAATAGGAAAAGTGGAAGAAGGAATATTAATTGGGATGGACAAAGGCATAGAATAAGGCTCGATGCTAGTGGTGATGACTTGTGGTAAATGGAGATCTGGGAATGAGTCATCATCCACTAAACCTTCAAGCATATCCATAGATTCCTTGGTCAATGATACAAGTGGTGGTAATATGACAAGAACAATGATTGGGCATGAGAAATTTGTAGGGAGTTCTTCTTCTTCAATATAAATGTCCCTAATCTCAAGCATCTCTACCTATGGTGGTGGTTATTCAATCCTTTTCTTCTTTGCTTGAGGTGCAGAAGCTATTGCTTGTGCCTATACCTTTGAGATAATAAACTATACACTTATCTTCATCTCTGATGACTTCATAACTGCATTAAGAGTTGATGAAGGTTCAAGTTGTGGGTGTTTATTCAATGACATATTTTCCATGGTCGTATGTTTTCTCAGTTGTCATAGAAGAGGTGTTGACTTGTGATTTTTGTTGTTCCTTTTCAAAAAATTGCTTTTGTGTCTTTTCTTCTAATTCCAATTCAAGTTTTCTCTAATGGAGTACCTTAGTTTTCAGCTCCTATTGGTACTGAAAAATAAATTTCTTCTCATCGGGAGAAGATATTATGCTCACAAATTCAAAGAAAGCATTGACCCCTTGGTAAATAGAATATCTAGGATCCTTGTAATGATCATATGCAGTCTTCATGTGTTCTTGGATAAAGTGGTTTTCCAAGAAAGACTTTAGATCATGCATATTTTTGGGGGATTCTCCAATATTCAAAGTAATGATTCTTTTGACAAGTATACCTGCATGAGTGGAGTTCTGAATTACTAGAGGTCCAAGGCTAAGAGGAAATTTAGGAAAACCTTTCCTTTTGGCCCTAGTGAGCTTTGGAAACACTCCATCAATGATTGTCTGAAAAGATATATTTTCCAAAACCATTCTGTCAGGCACAATTATGGGCAGCATATGAACAGTATTGCTACCCCAAATTGTGATATAGAAAAAATATTCACCAACATACCAATCTCCCATGGTGGAAATCAATTCTTTGGATCTGGCTAAAAATGTGGGAGAATCTCCCTTAAATAATTCTTTATAGATAGAACCTATGAAATGATAAAAAAATATCATAGATAAAAGTAATGAAATTACCCTCCCATAGTTTCGAGCAATAAATGTGGACAGGAGGTCAAACCCTCATCCAAATCCATCCCATGGCCGGGAAAGAAAACCCAACATATAAAATATCCATCCCATAGGGAAAATGATAGAATGTGGGATTCCTCGATGCTGGAGAATTTGGATACTTCTCAATTTCTTCTTTCAATACTACCGACATGATTTTATCCCAACTAAATGATTCCCATGTAGTGAGAATGTGATGAGAAAGAGGAACCCATTCCACTTTGAAAACTATACAATTTGGAAATTCATACAACTTGCATAACATTCCTGCTAATAAAGAGAAAGGTTCCCTAAACCAAAAGATAGGATATAGTTTGTCAGGTTTGGGAAAAAAGGAAGCTGGTTTATCCATCTAGGACTTAAGCATTTCTTCAAAATTGTACAGATTTGCAGAGGTTTCAAGAAATTGTTTGTTAAGAAACTGTTGGGGTTACTTGAGGGCATAAGCTTTAGAAAACAAATCTAGCTGAAAAGAGGCCAACTGGATCTTCACCTGGTCATTGAATGAGTTGTCTTGAGGGTTTGCATGGTCAATTGTCCATTTCACGACATTGGTATAAGGAATTAAGGTGATCCTAGCTGTTATGCCATGAAGTTGAGACTTTCTAATGTTCACAAAAGTCAATTGGTCATGCAGGATTCCTGAAAAATCATCGTTATCAAAAATTGAGTAAATTTTGGACTAGTCGAGGTGATAGGTTTCAGAAACTCATCCATTTTTGTCAGAGAAAATGCCAGAGTTTGGGTTTTTTTTTCTTCTCATTAATTTTCATTTTAGATCTAGTATTTCTCGACATGGATGATAGCAAATGGGGTAAATTCTGGTAAAAAATGAAGAAACAAATTAATTTTAACCCAAATATGTGATGTACCCAAGTTGTAATCTAGGAACATAGAACCAAAAATCAAACAAAGTGGATAATATATGATACCACTGTGATGTTCCAACCAAGGATGGTCTGAAACACCTACTCCAAAATATCTGAAATAATGCCTTTGGTCTGCTACTACATATCTGATAAAAACTGCAGCTAGAAAGGGGGTTTTGGAAGGGTAAGAGACTTTGGAAGTTAGGGAAAGGTTATGGAATGTGATTTTGGTCTCTCTAATATCATGGTATGTAATAAGAATGTCTTCAAAAAACTGCAGAGGTCAATTTGGCATTTTGGGACTCCAGGAGTGGAATTTAGCAATTTGGGACTACGTAGTTGCCTTGTATTCAACCTGATTTTAACCAGGTCAATAGGGCTCAAATTTTTGATATGAAGGTTGCATAGAGACCAATTTTATTTTTAGTTTCCATATATGGTCTCATATTTCCAATTGGATGAGAATAAATCACCTTTTTTATCGAGATTCCAAAACTATTCAAATTTGGCTAGTGAAAGAGAATGGGAAGGGAGGAAAGAAGGAAAGAGGAAGGATATGCAGGTTAGGATGGGTTTTTATGAAGTATATATCTGTATTTGGACTATTTAAATGTATATTAATGTTCAAGAACTGACAAGGGAGTGTTTGGGTTCTTTGGGAGTGCGATAGGGTAGCAAGGGTGAGGAGAGAGAGAGTGTGTGTTTCTAGACTTCCAAATGGAACAAGAGGCTTAAAATTTTCATTAGGAGTGGTATGTACATATTTTAATGATCATATTCAGCCATTATAAATGTATATGGAAACATATTTGTAATTTACCCAAGAATTAGAATTTTTAGACAAAATATGGTGCACATTGGAATAGAGATAGATGGAATGCTTCACTAGTTCAAGAATCCACTACAAAACGTACTGGGACCATTTATGTTTCAAAATAATCTACCTTCAAATTCTAATACAAACCTTCTGGGTACACCAGCATATGCATTCTAGATCCTCTTACTAGCTTTTAGACACAATAGGCAATAAAGATATGCAAGAGGAATCAAATGGAGCTTGTTATTATTAGAAAAGGACAGAATGGACCATGTACATCAATAGGGTTGCACTAAGAGAAGCAATGATAGAAAAATATGAAATGTGAATCTCGAACCCAAATATATATAGAAATAAGAAGAGAGAATATGTGATACAAGCCCAAGAACTTTTGCAATTGGTGCTAGCATGAGTATGAAAGCATAATCCCACAAGAAGCAGTTGATAGGATCACCAAATAGATGTAAAATAGAACAAACAAAACCAAACATCGGTACTGGATCAATATAGCTCAATGAGAAGAGTCAAATTCTCAACTCCACTTCACCAATGCCTTGCTTACTTGGATGCAGAAGGCAGCCATCGCCCAACTGTTATCAAGGGGAGCATCACCCAAGACTAGGTAGCACCAAGTTTAATATCCAAAATAAAAATATTCATAATAATTCCTTTTACATTCTCCTTTTCCTCCTTTTATACTTGAAAAGTATCCAATTCCATGGATAAATACCATGGGCCAATGAAAACCATGTTCCATTATCACCTTTTTCCAATACCATAAAAAAATACTATAAAAGGCAAAAAATTATGCACTCGGTAATTGTTGCTCCACTAACTTCATGAAGGTGCATTCTAACCATTTTTACTTTCATAAATGCAACCTCTAACTTCCTTAACCTTTTCCTTGTGCATCCTTTGACCCAATTAATAAGCCAATTTTCTCCAATTGGATGTAAGAATTATTTTGGCTACTTTTTCCATTAATCTAGAATAATATTCTCCTTGGACAATAATTATAATTTTGATCTTTAATAATATTACTATTTAATTTCCCCAATTAAATTATTTTCTCCTTATTTTTCACCATTAATAATTTTTCTAAGGTGACTTAGGCAATTTTTAAACCATGAAAAATATGGGAAGATGACATTCCACCCCTCCCAAATTCATGTGTCCTCAAGCAATGAAGAAACCACAGGGAAATATCATCACATCATTAATTCCTTCCACCATCATATCCACTACACTGTGGGCCATACATACATACATCAACTGAAGGAAGTTATATCTATATACACCAATGCATGCACATGCAAACCAATTCTCATGGAGACTCGTCATCAATTATCGGGAGAACAATATCACCCATAATACTCAACACATGGAGAATCATGAATGAACATAGAAAGTCTTCTATCCATATACATCTATGAAATCCCCAACTATACCTTGAGAATCATCATCTCAAAGCATAGATCCATTTGCACCACCATATGACCATGTACTCAGTGTGGAGACTACATACAAATACCAATACCCCAAATGATCCTCATGAATACAAGATGTAGAATATATCGTCTTATACCATATGCAAGACTTGCATGAGTATCATGGAATCACTGTGAACACCCTAATGAAATTTCATAATTCC
This sequence comes from Pseudotsuga menziesii, assembly GCA_001517045.1. NCBI lineage: Eukaryota > Viridiplantae > Streptophyta > Pinopsida > Pinales > Pinaceae > Pseudotsuga > Pseudotsuga menziesii. The sequence goes on from LPNX010981995.1 coordinate 59,261, forward strand.
ATACATAAAATTGTTTCCCCTGTAGAAAAACACCACCATATATTGCAGATATGATTTCATGAAAAGAGGCTTGCTTCATCAAGATAATGACCGCAATAATGTTGCAAGTGAGATGAATATAATGCATGGAGATAATAGGGTCCCACTATTGGTGCACTCTCCTAGTGCACAATGTCATCAGAAGCAAAACCATCAAGTATGTGATGTAAGTATCCCAATGCTTGCGCACTCTATCAATAAGTAGTGCTAATACAGTCAAATATACAAAGTGTGGGATGCAAAATATTCCCCAATACACATCATCAAAGAGAGTGATACAAAGCAATACATCATGGGGAGAGATGCGAGGATCCAAATTTATACTGTACATTATCCCATACATAATAGATACATAATGATACAAAGATATGTCATCATGGAATACAACAAGATCATCATGAAACATAGGGAAATACAACAATTTGCCATCACAAAAATAAGCATTAGTATCAATGTGGCTCATACAAGAAAGTATACCATCATGTTTCAAATGTACACAAGAATCAAGTAACCAATCAGATATGCTCCAATGACATAAGCAAGGGTCGCATGTCCCATAATGTTTCTACAAGGAGTTATGATAGGTGTCATAAAGTGTTTCAATGTGTGCTTTCACCCAAACAATGGATGAAGCAACTCTCCCATCAAGTGTATGACATAGTAAACAAGAATGAGTATCATATATGCATCCATGAATATGTGTATAATCAATAAATAACAAAGGATGTTGATACTAAGAAGAATGCGCTCCAATCATTTATCTCTCCACCAAAGTATTGGATGAAGTTCCTCCAACATCAAATGAACTAAGCAAGGATCAAGTAAAATCATGAGTCTTCAAGTGACTCAACTGAACATCATAGGTGCATCCATGTATGAGAGAGTAATCAAATGAGATTAATGGATACTTATGCGGCAAAACCATATGTGTGGAGCTCATCATAGAATCATCATGTAATGTAGGATTCTCATACTCCTATTAAGGAACCAATAAAAATAAAGCCTTCACCCAAGTTTCTTTTGGATGTGGTTAGGCACCATATTTCTAAGGTTCCTAAGGAAATTTTCATATTTTCATATTTCTAAGAAACCCTTCGCCCAAATTTCTAAGGTGACGTAGGCACCTTAGGAGTTTGGTTTTGGTAATGTCTCCTGAAAGGTGGCCTTGAAAAAATCTATTGTTGGCTTGTTTTTCAATGTTGGTTCTTTTTAAATCCACCATGTCATTAGAATTTTTTTGTAACAAATTCTTCATGTTGTTGATTTCAAAAGGGTCCTTAGTTTGAACTAAGGGTTTAGGGAAATTTTCCTTCCTTTTGTGAGATGTAGAAGGCTGATCTATTTCAAATTTTGGATTATCTATTAAACAGAACATATCCTTCCCCACCAGGATGGATTCAACAAAAGGTCACTGCAAGTTCATTTTGTGCGCTCTTTTAACCCATATTTCAATAGAAGTGGGAAGACCCTTGATGTAATAAGAAACCAATAATTCTTCTCCAGGAAGAACATTGGAAGGGATTCTATATTTTAAACAAGAGATCCTTTGATTGAAGTACTTAACCCTCTACTTTTATTTTATCCTCAAAGAGGACAGATCCATAACCATATGTTCAGGAGTGTTGTCATTTCCAAAATTTTGGAGAAACAGATTTTCAAATTCATCTAAGGAATTAATGGATCTAGAATCTAAGGAAAAATACCAGGTTGAGGCTTTACCTTCAAAATAATAATTAAACAACCTACATACTACATCCTCATGTACCACATTTCTTAGTCTAATGGTTTTCATGAAAGTCTTGATGTGATATTTTGCAGGATACCTTTCATTAGGACTAAATTTAGCTATCCATTTTTCTGGATTTTTAGGTAGTTTATGTTGTTGTTTAAGAATAAAAATTGCATTGTCATCTAAACAAGGTCTGTTCAGTTGTTCAACCATGGGTATTTCTTCCGAAGAAGAGGGACTAGAATATGTTTTACTGTATGAGGATTCCTTAGATGGTGATGAAGATGAAACAGGTGGTGTAGGTGGTGGTCCACCAGATAATACATTGGCATGCAGACTACCTTGAAGATGATATGCTTATTAGAATAGGGGATTAGTATAGATGTTAGACATCAATTCTTGTTCATCTATGTCTTGGTTGTGTGTACTAACGGGTGAATAATCAATTGAAAGGGGTTTGGATAAGGCGTTTCTGAGGTTCTGAGTTACCCCATCCCTTTGTTATACCCTAACAGTGATCTCCTGACTGATTTTCCTTAGTTGTTTGAGAGTCAAAGGCCCTCTCGTTGGAGAGATAAATATGATCTCAGATCTTTTGTTTAATTGTTCCAATAAAGGGGTAGTAGGGACTCTAGTTTGATTCTCTATTGGTTGTACTACTAATGTAGATGCTTGAGCTTGGATTCTAGTGACAATCCGATGATCTGGGTGGAGGAGGTTTTATAGTGCTTTGTTGAAGCATGATTAATCATGGTCCTACTTCTAGCACCATTTTTTATGGCACAGATTGTAATTTCTAGAAAAACTACAAGGAAATCAACATGAAGAGAAAAACCAATATGAAAGTAGTCAAACAATCCTATGCAAGGATGGTCCTATCCCCAAATTGTTTGGTATAGCTAACCCCTACGAATATAAGGCCTCCATTGGCACAATGTGTACTAATCCAAATGGATCCCTTCTTCCCCGGTAGAAGATATTAAAGGTGTGAAGAAACAGTAAACTTATATATGTAACTAAACCGAAACTGTGAAAGTTGATAGTATGAGGTAGAACAATCAGATAAATATACCTTAAAAATGTTATCCTAGGATATAAACATATAGATATGATCTAATCGGGTAAACTTTAATAAAACAAAAAACAAGTAAAATTGAGTCTTTTCATCCAAAGAGTTTAAACATATGACTATTCTATCATAGAAATGTTAATTGAAAAATTGACATTTAATATGAACAAGTATTCAATGGTTGCAAAAGTAAGCATATGAATTAAATAAACAAATTCATTTAAGACATATTTAACACAGTAGCTGAGTAATGACAAATACAAAAAACAGAAGTTAATGTGTTCAATAATGATGCAACATACAATAAAGTTGTCTCAAAGATAACATAGAAATCAAGATTCATCAAAGAAATTTGATAAATAAACCAAGAGATGATAGAAAGAAACTAACTAGATTTTATTTAGAATGAAAAAAATACAATCTTGCAAACTGCAGAGTACCTTCAATCCTTCCCTTTTGGTTTTCCTCTACTATCATCCACCCCTTCCCCCTTTCCTATGAGATCTCAGACTCTCTAAATAATAATTACAAATATGACAAAGAAAGAAATCCCCCACAAAAATAGGGATCATAACATATCGTTTCAATATTTTCCAAGGGCATATTTCCACTTGGAAAATACATCTAGTAAATCTGCTATGTTTTAATATTGAGCATATTCTAATTGTAACTGAGCTTTGCAAACAAGTGACTCTATCTCCATTTTCTTTACTTTCTTCCATTCACGCAAAAAGATATTGATCCTCATTTGCAAAGTTATGGGTGACTTGATCAATTCCTTTATTTCTAGATTGAGTTGCTCAAATCACTCCTTATCTTTTGAACATTCTCCTTTGACCCACTCCATCATGATATTGGGTGGAAGAGAATATTCGATTGGGTCCATGATGGGAAATTCCAAAAAACTTAACAGGTTCTCTGATGCAAACCATATTTTCTTGCAGGCTCTCTATCCATCCTGAATTGTTGACTCAATTGATTCACAAGCATTCTTCCAAGATTCCAAGGAGATTTTGATCCTCCTCAACTTGATCTTGTCTAATATTGGAACATATTTAGGTTTATCCTTAATGTACCTCTTCCAATATACAACATTATCAAAGGATTTGGTGGCATTCTTACTTTTTTATTATGATCAAACAATACATCAAATTGATGTTCAAAGGAATTGAATGTCTCCTATATTTCACCTAACCCTTCAAATAAATCAATCAGTAACTTCTTAAGATCATATTTTATTTTGAAATCCATCTCTTTGAATTCTTTCTCTATAAATTTAGAAAAGGAGGAAGAAACATATATGAACTGGAAATCATCCAGTTGTTGTTCGATGTTTGTAATCTTTTCAACATGTTTCACATTAAGATCTTGTGCTTCTTCAAGCTTTTGTTTGAGAATATCATTTTTCTCTTGGAATTTCCTGATTCGGTGTAATATCTCTGATATTATGTAGAGATCGGAATATTAATTTTCTGCAAATTATTAATTAATAATTCTGAAATTTAATGGATTCACAGTAAACCATCTCGAGCTGGGAAACTTAGGGAATTCTCCTGGGAATATTTGCAGGAAAATGGAGTGAGAAGAGGGAAGAAACCAAAGACATTCAAACATGTAATTCCATCTCCCATATCACATCATATCTAGTTCCATTTAGGTTTCATAATCTACACTGCAGACGCCTACTACCATGCTTCTAGGCAGCCAAACCGTGAAACTAAGGAGGGTAGTTCGGTCTGTATCAACTAGGGGATTCTAGAAACTTTCAGAGGGTTATTACAGAATTAATATAACATAACTAAAGTTTTAAAACATTTTTCATATATTCCAGAATATTCTGAGAATTTTTGGATGAATTTGGGGTTTTACGACAGTTTTGGCTAAGGAAAACCCTGCGCAGAGGAGGATCCCAAAAGGTGGTATGGCCCCAACAAAAAATGGTTATGGAGTTGGATATTGGAATTGGTTTTTTTTAGTAACCTACATGAACTTACAGAGCTCATATTTAGTTAATATAAATGGTTTTACATCAGTTTTACCAAAACTAGTTATTAAAAGCTAGTAATCTAGCTAAGGTCTAGAAAAACCAGCTTAATCGTCTCAAATGCATTTATGTAAAACATGAGAACTGTAAAATAGGTAAATATAATTTATATTAATATGTAAACTCCATTCAATAACTTCCCCAACATGAAATATTCCTTATAGCACTCATTTTTATTCAATTTCCCCCATACATTGCTAAAATAGACCTTTTAGGAAAAACTGAAGACAAGACTCTTTATGGGAAGCTATTTTTATACCTGATACATTTAATTTTCATAATATTATGACCCTAAATAACATAAATTACATCATGGACTGACCATTACAAGGATTCTCCAAAAACAAGGGGCAGGGGGCCCGGATCATGACCAGCAAGAGTTTGTGAGCATAGGTGAAGCATGGGCTTCACTGGATCTCGATCTAAACTTGAGGTAGGATGAAAATAACTCTGATTATCCTTCAATGTATTCAATATATCACTCCAAACCTGAAATGGAAGAGAATGGGATGGAAGGAGAGGGGAATGGAAAGCTGGGGCTCATCTCTTAGTAGTCTGAGGCACGCCACTTAGAAGTAATGCTCACGTAAGCATGCAGCAATCAAATCATCAACCATACTCAATAATGGAGTTTTAATGATTTGTTTATAGAATTAATTTTGACCTGTGGAGCAAGTTACTTGGCTTGGTGACCTATGAGAATAGGTCACCCATGAGTGGACATACTTTCCTTTATTTTCTTTTCTTTGGCTTTCCTTATTTTTCCTTATTTTTCTGCCTTTCCTTCTTTTCTGAACTTTCCTGCTTTTCTTTTTTTATCCTGCTTTCGGGATTTATGCAGATTTTCTTGAGATATTCCTCTTTTGTCATTTTTGGCAACATTTTTGGACTCTATTGCTTACTTGACTTGGAAATTTTATTTCCACGTCATTTAATTTCATAATTAATAAAAGGTTGGAATTAAATTAAATACATCCCCCAAAATAATTATTAGCAATATTTTTCCTAGGAAGAATAATTAATGTCAATTTGAGCCCCTAGGAATTTCATCATGGTCAACACTTTTAATGCCCCAAAATATGGAGACATGACAGTTGGTCCTCATAATTATTCTTCAAACTCTGCAACTCATTTTGATGGTTCTCATCAGCCTGAGATTGCTCCTGCTTAAAACTTTGTAGTTCTTGTTATTTTTCCTCAATTTATTTATTGAGTGAGGAAACTGAGTTGTAATGTTCCAATGCAAAGAATCCCATAGCAGTTGTTGTTTCCAAAGCTTCTTTCTTGATATATGTTGATTTGTTGTTCCATATAATCCAGTTTGGGACAGGTCCTTGCATGAATGACCCTTCTTTGGTTCACTTGAACCCTTTGTTGATCACATCCTTCTCTGTCTTACTCCAGAAATATTCTCTGAGTGACACCACTGCATCCTCACAAAAATATGTTATTTCTTCAATTATGGGAGTTGACATTTCAGAAACTGTGATTAGAGGCACACTTTGGGAAATATCAGGGATGGGAATGGGAATGTGCAATTGGGGAATTGAAATGCATGGCATGTGGGCATGATAATCTGAGGGTGTAGGAATGGAAATGGAAATAGGATTAATAGGCTCTACAGAGGTGGCAGGAGTAGGAATAACATGATGTCTTGAAGATACTGAGGGAACTTGTACTTAGGATGTCTATAAATGTGTAACCTGAATAGGAGTAGGATTTTGTTCAATTGCTGCTCAAAATGGAACTCTGAGAATAGGCAAAGTGGTAGAAGGAATAGTAAATGGCATGGAAAAATGCATAGAAGAAGGCTCAGTGCTAGAGGTGATGACTTGTGAGAAATGGAGATCTGGGAATGATTCATCATATCCTAATCTTCAAGCGTATCCATAGATACCTGGTTCACTGATACAATTGGTGGTAAGATGATAGGAAAAGTGATTGGGCATGAGAAATTCGTAGCAAGTGATTCTTCTTCAAGAGCATTGTCCTCAATGTCAAGCATATCTATCTGTGGTGGTGGTTCTTCAATGCTTGTCTTCATTGTTTGAGGTGCAAAAGTTTTTCATTGTGCCTCTACCACTTACATAATCAATTCTAAACTTCTCTTCATCTCTGCTAACTTCATAAGCACATCAAGAGTGGATTAAGGTTCAAGTTGTGGAGAATGTTCAATCACGAATTTTCCATGGCCGTCTGTTTCCTCACTTTTCATAGAAGAGGTGATGGCTTGTGATTGTTGTGCTTCCTTTTCAACCAATTTCTGTTGTGTCTTTTCTTCTAATGCCAATTTAGGTTTTCTATAATGGAGTACCTTAGTTTTTAGCTCCTGCTGGTACTGAAAATTAAAGTTGTTCTCATCAGGAGAAGATATTTTGCTCACAACTTCAGAGAAAGCATTGGCCCCTTGATAAATAGAATCACTAGTATCCTTGTGATGAACATATGCAGTGTTCATGTGTTCTTGGGTAAAGTGATTAGCCAAGAAATAAGTTGGATCATGCATCTTTTTGGGGGCTTCTCCAAGCTTCAAAGTAATGATCCTTTTTCTAATTATTCTGACATGAGTGGAGTTCTGAATTACTAGAGGTACAAGGATAAGGGGTAATTTAGGACACCCTTTCCTTTTGGATCTAGTGAGATTTGGAAACACTACATCAATTAATTTCTGAAAATATATTTCTTCTAGAACCATTATGTCAGGCACAATTTTGGGTAGTAGGTGAACAATGTTTCTACCCCAAATTCTAATATAGCAAAAATATTTGCCAACATACCAATCTCCCAAATAGGAGAACTGGAGAATGAATCCATTGTGCAAAAAGGTTGACTTGCTCCATCAAGCCAGCTTGTAAATTTTCTCCAAAACAAGCAATTTCAGGGTCCCATTGCTTGCATTGCACCCCCTTCAGTGAGAATTTGTTCCCACTCAACTTATCAGGAAAATTTATGCCCGTATCACATTTCCTGAACTATAATTATCCAAAAATTAGAATCCACCATACAAATTTATCATCACAGGAAATTATATTCATGATGTGGAAATTGTACCACTGCATTGGAAAATGGAAATTCTCAATGCAAAGTTGGAAATCTATCAGATTTCCCCACCCAACATAAAGTTCCTTATGTGCTTGATGCACATCAGCATTTAATCTAACAATGATTTTGCTGAAAAGACATAGGTGTGTGTCCCATGTCCAACCCCAATGAGTATAGTCATCATCCAACCAACAAGGATGCCCAAACTTCTCACAATAAGATGATGCATCACAATTTTCTCCAAAAAATACAAGCAGGAAAAACAAATAAGTTTCCCCTCATCCCACCTGATAAGGTACTGACACTCCTACTAAAATCTCCATGTGAACACTTCCAATGGCTCAACTCTTTTCCATTGGTCAAAGAATGCAAGCATCTATCCAATTGTGTGGATTTCCTCCACAAATAACACCTTATGCAAAAAAAATTCCTCAACAACTTCTCTTGGAAGTTTGCTTGCTTATCTACCTTCCACTAATCGTGTGCAAAACATTTTCTGTAAGAAGACTCCATGTGTGACATGTAATCTTCCACCCAATCCACATGTGGTGGAATGGAATCAAGTGACAGCCATATGTGCCTATGTGGTTGATGGGAGGGTGATGGTGCATTCCATAAGTCATCATGAACACCTAGGAAAGCCTCCAGGTCTTCCTATTGCACCAACAAGGAAAATTCCTTCTCCCAATTTTCATTCTCACTTGATGAGGCTGAAATAGAAGTGTGGGTATAAATTTGTATCATAACCCTACAATACTCATTCACCCAAATTATGTCTTCCCAATATTCATCCTCATCTAACCCTCCCATTGGGAAGAGACTCTTTCCAGAAAACAATTCGAGTTTTTTCCAAAAAAGACCAAGTGCTTGGTTCTCATCAAAATTGTCTACAAAGTCCTCAAGCACAAAAAATCGGAATTAACCTCATGTGCATGTGTAAGGAAGGTATCCAATGGCTGAAAAATAAATATTTGTTTCTATTCACATGTCAGGACAATGTCATTCACAACAAAACGTTTATTGCAGAAATAAAACTCTTTACCTCCCAAGGTCTTCATTCCAAACATGTCTCTATCCACCCAATCAATGGATGAATAAGGACTTTTATTTATGATCCATATGGAATGTGATCAGCCACATATTTTGGAGAAGAATATACCATCCATAAGGTTATTTCATAAGGTGTATCCTTCCAAGCATGCATGTCAAACAACCCTTTATTGATACAAGCAATTTTAGTACATCCTTGATCCTCTATTTTAGTGATATATTTATCTACCCAATCCATGAATAGATAATAGTCTTTTCTTGTTGATTCAATTGGAATGTACTCAGCCATATTTCCCATAACTAAGAACACTTCATCATTCCTCTCAATCTCAATGATTTCTTGGCCAAGATTTTCTTCCTCATATATTTTCACAAGCATCTACAAATTTTCTCCTTACTCATGGTTGTCCTTCACATGAGGTTCCTTCAACACATCAAAATTAGTTACTACCATGTTCACATGATTATTTTCCATGCAATATGGGGGGTGTGATACGTTCAACGCCCTTTGAAGTTCATCAATCTGCAAACTTGACTCTTGAAGAGCTTCTTGGGTTTGTTTCAAGGAATCATATGTAGCCTCCCATTTACTATGGAGCCTTTCAGACTCTTGTGTTTCCCTCTCGAATGCACAATGGTACATTTCAGCCACCATGAGGAGAATTTCTCTATCAGATATTAAGTTCATATATCTCTCCTTCATATTGTCCATTTTTCTTTCAGTGCTATTCACTCCTCCAAAAAGGCTTCTCCTTCCATCTCTCCACCAGAAGCTTTCCAACAACATCTTTCCACCAAGGCATTGATGTCAACAAAGTTTTTCATGGATGCCCTATGCTTCTTTATTTCCTCCTTTAGCAATCCAATAAAATGATGTGGCTCACAAAGAATATCATCCACCAAGGCTTCTTCTTATAATATCTGACATATATGACCATTTTTCTTGTGGCATGAATCCACCACATAAAACTCATCCTCAACATACAGGTCAACCTTTGAATTTTCTGCACACTCACTTCCATGATGTGAAGTGGAAGGTATCTCAGAAGGATGGAATGACATGTGATCTATACAGAAATCAGAAAGCATCTCATGCCTTGGAATTTCAGCTTCATCATGTTGCAAGAGAGTCCAAAATTTTGAACTGTATCCATCCCTTTGCATCATATTTTTCTCCTTCAAATTTCCTAGTTCACATTCAGCCGGTGGGGGCTTGTCTTCCACTTCCTTAGGGAATTCAGATGATGAATTAAAATATAATATTTGTTCTTCTTTTGTATCTGATCCAAAAGATCATTTATCACCATTGACAACATCACCTTGCATTGTGCCTATTTTGTGTTCACCAATAGAGAGACTAGGAGTAAATTCATCTCCCTCACAATTGTCCTTCATCTTGTAGTCCTCAGATACAAGTGAAGTATTTTCCTCCTCCCATGGATAGGATGGTTTCAGGTGTACATGGATGCTGAAAAAATCAGAACTTTTATCATCCATTTTATTCATATTCCCATCTTTTTGTACATATACTCTGGTGGCGTGCTCCTCCACCTGATTTTCTGGTTCACACCCAAGCGAGGTGGCCTTGTCTTCCTCTTCCTTATGTGGCTCTTGAGGTGACTGTAAATATGATTTGTTTTAATATTTTGGATATGATACAAAAGATATCTTTCCACCAGCATATGAACCCACATCCTTAGCATTGGTCTAAATATCACTCACAAGGAAACTGGAAGTGCATTCATCTTCATTCTCTTCTTGGAGTAATGGGAAACAAGAAAGATCTTCTGGAGCATCTTGTTTCAAACAACTTGAGGTTTTTCCTTATTGAATGATACTATGATCATTACTTGCATATAATATTCTTGAATAAAAACCAAAGAATCTCAGAATTCTTGAACATGCTAATGGATTTGACGACTCTTCACTTTTGCTTTCTTCTTCCTCCTCATTGCTCAGAGAGGTGGAACAACTTGGTTCCTCTATGGATGTTTTGTTGCTCTTGAAAGAGTAATCATATAAATTCTTAGGCTAAAACCCAAATCTGAAATAAAATCAATATTTGAAAGTAATGGATTTAAAAATCACTTCCCCAAGGCAATATACTCTTTGCAATGGTGGGCCAAGCTTTCAGCTGCATCTATCATCTTTGCTAAATCCTTCTTAGGATTATCCATGGGTAGTTCCACATTGTTTTATTCATACTCCATATGGTAATAAAAGTAACCATCCTTGTATCTTGAAATTTGCAACCCATTATTAACATAAATCACCTCTTCTTCTTCAACAAACTGAGTCATAATCTTCAACTATTGGTACAACCCTCATGGTTGCAACTTGAATTGGTGATCTGCAAAATTTGTCAATAGAGAGACTTCTTTCCATGAGAGTGGAGGAAAGTGATCTGATACCACTGTAATATCTCTGGTATTCTGTACATATCAGAATATTAATTTCCTGCAAATTATTAGTTAATAATTCTAAAATTTAATGGATTCATAGTAACCCTTCTCGGGTTGGGAAACTTAGGGAATTATCCTGGGAAATTTTGCAGGAAAAAGGAGTGAGCAGAGGGAAGAAACCAAATACATTCAAACATGGAATTCCCTATCCCATATCACATTTATATCTGGTTCCATTTATTGTTCAGAATCCACACTGTGGAAGCCTACTACCACGCTTCTGGGCAGCCAAACCGTGAAACTAAGGAGTGTAGTTTGGTCTGTATCAACCAGGGGATTCTGGAAACCTACAGAGGATTGTTATAGAATTAATATAAAATAAATAAAGGTTTTATAAAATTTTCAGATATTCTGGAAGGTTCTGAGAATTTTTGGATGAATTTGGGGTTTTACGGCAGTTTTGGCCAAGGAAAACCCTGCGCAGAGGAGGATCCAAAAATGTGGTACGGACCCAAAGAAAAATTGTTCTAGAGTTTTATATGGGAAAATGGTCCTTTTAGTGACCCATAGGAACTTACATATATCATATTTATTTAATATAAATGGTTTTACATCAATTATACCAAAACTAGTTAATAAAAGCTAGTAATCTAGCTTAGGTCTAAAAAAAGAAGTTAAATCATCTGAAATGAATTTATGTAAAACATGAGAACTATAAAATAGGTAAATATAAGTTCATTTAATATGTAAAATCCATTAAATCACTTCCCCAACCTGACATATTCCTTATAGCACTCATTTTTATTCAATTTCCCCATACATTGCTAAAATAGGCCTTTTAGGAAAAACTGAAGACAAGACCCTCTATGGGAAGAGATATTTAGATATTATACATGTAATTTGAAAAATATTATGACCCTATAGAACATAAATTACATCATGGACTGGCCATTACAAGGATGCTCCAAAAACAAGGGGCAAGAGGCTCGAATCATGACCAACAACGGGCTGTGAGCATAGGTGAAGCATGGGCTTCACTAGAGCTCGAACTGAACTTGATGGAGGCTTAAAATAACTCTTATTATCCTTCAATGTCTGAAAGCTAGCGCTACACACCTGCAATGGAAGAGAAGGGGATGGAAGGAGAGGGGAATGGAAGGATGGGGCTCATCTCCCAGTAGTCTGAGGCACAACACTAAGAAGTAATGCTCACATAAGCATTCAGCAACCAAAGCATCAATAAAACTGAATAATGGAGTTGAAATGCTTCTTTTATAGAATTAATGTTGACCTATTAACAAAGTTACTTGGCTTGGTGACCTGTGAGCATAGGTCACCCATGAGTGGACATACTTTCCTTTCTTTTCTTTGCTTTGGCTTTCCTTATTTTTCCTCTTTTTCTGCCTTTCCTTCTTTTCTAAACTTTCCTAATTTTCATACTTTCTTTCTTTTCATGTTTTATCCTACTTTCGGGATTTATGCTACTTTTCTTGAAATATTCCTTTTTTGTCATTTTTGGCAACATTTTTGGACTCTAGTGCTTACTTGACTTGGAAAGTTTATTTCCACATCATTTAATTGCATAATTAATAAAAGGATGAAATTAAATTAAATACATGCCTCAAAATAATTATTAGCAATATTTTTCCTAGGAAGAACAATTAATGTCAATTTGAGCTACTAGGAATTTCATCACGGTCAACACTTTTAATGTCCCAAAATATGGAGACATGACTATCGGTCCTCATAATTAGTCTTCAAACTCTGCAGCTCATTTTGATGGTTCTCATCAGCCTGAGATTGCTCCTGCTTAAACCTTTGTAGTTCTTGTTCTTTTTCCTCAATTTCTTTATTGAGTGAGGAAATTGAGTCATAATGTTCCCATGCAATGGATCCCATAGCATTTGTTGTTTCTAAACCTTCTTTCTTGATATATGTTGATGCCCTCTTCGATATAATCCGGTTTGGGACAGTTCCTTGCATCAACGACCCTTCTCTGGCTCACTTGAACCCTTTCTTTACCACATCTTTCTTTGTCTTTATCCAGAAATATTCTCTAAGTGACACCACTACATCTTCACCAAAATCTGCTATTTCTTCAATTGTGGGAGTTGACATTTCAGAAACTATGATTAGAGGCACAAGTTGGGAAATATCAGGGGTGGGAATGGGAATGTTCAATTGGAGAATTTAAATGCATGGAATGTGGGCATGATAATCTAAGGGTGGAGGAATGGAAATGGAAATAGGATTAATAGGCTCTACAGAGGTGGCGAGAGTAGGAATAACAAGATGTTTTGAAGATACTGAGGGAACTTGTGCTTGGGATGTATGTAAATGTGTAACCTGAATAGGAGTAGCATGTTGTTCAATTGCTGCTCAAAATGGAATTGTGAGAATAGGAAAAGTGGCAAAAGAAATAGTAAATGGCATAGAAAAATGCATAGAAGAAGGATCAGTGCTAAAGGTGATGACTTGTGGGAAATGGAGATATAGGAATGAGTCATCATATTCTAAACTTTCAAGCGGATCCATAGATACCTGGGTCACTGATACGATTGGTGGTAAGATGATAGGAACATTGATTTTGCATGAGAAATTTGTAGGGAGCCATTCTTCTTCAAGAGCATTGTCCTCAATCTCAAGCATATCTATTTGTGGTGTTGGTTCTTCAATGCTTTGCTTCATTGTTTGAGGTGCAGAAGTTGTTGATTGTGCCTCTACCACTTGCATCATCAACTCTAAACTTCTCTTCATCTCTGCTGACTTCATAAGTGCATCAAGAGTGGATTAAGGTTTAGGTTGTGGAGAATGTTCAATCACATCTTTTCCATGGTCGTATGTTTCCTCACTTGTCATAGAAGAGGATTTTTGTGCTTGTTTTTCAACCAATTTATTTTCTGTCTTTTCTTCTAATGCCAATTCAGGTTTTCTATAATGGAGTACCTTAGTTTTCAGCTCCTGCTGGTACTGAAAATTAAAGTTGTTCTCATCAGGAGAATATATTATGTTCACAACTTTAGAGAAAGCATTGGCCCCTTGGTAAATAGATTCACTAGGATCCTTGTGATGAACATATGTAGTGTTGATGTGTTCTTGGGTAAAGTGATTAGCCAAGAAATAAGTTGGATCATGCATCCTTTTGGGGGATTCTCCAAGATTCAAAGTAATGATCCTTTTTCTAATTATACCGATATGAGTGGAGTTCTGAATTACTAGAGGTACAAGGATAAGAGGAAATTTAAGCCACCCTTTCCTTTTGGATCTAGTGAGATTTGGAAACAATTCATCAATGAATTTCAGAAAATATATTTCTTCCAGAACCATTATGTCAGGCACAATTCTAGGTAGCAGGTGAACAATGTTTCTATCCCAAATTCTAATATAGGAAAAATATTTTCCAACATACCAATCTCCCATGTTGGAAATTAATGCTTTGGCTCTGGATGAAAATGTGGGAGCATCTTCCTTGAATATTTTTTTATAGATAGAACCTATGAAATTATCATAGATATCACAGATAAGAGGAATGAAATTATCCTCCCATAGTTTCGAGCAATAAATGTGGACAGGAGGTCCAACCCTCGTCCAATTCCATCCCATGGCTGGGAAAGGAAACATTGCAAAGAAAACGACCATCACACAATTAGAAAGATAGAATGTGGGATTCCTTGATACCAGATTCTTTTGATACTTCTCAATGGCTTGTCTCAATACGATCGAAAGGATTTGAGCCCAATTAAATGATTCTCCTGTAGTGAGAATATGATGAGCAAGAGGTGCCCATTCTTCTTTGAAAACTATACAATTTGGAAATCCATACAACCTGGATAACATTGTTGCTAATAGAGAGAAAGGTTATGTAAACCAAGAGATAGGATATAGTTTGTCAGGTTTGGGGAAAAAGGTAGTTGGGTTATCCATCTAGGAGTTAAGCATTTCTTTTAAATTGTATAGCATCACAGAGGTTTCAAGAAAAACAATTTAAGAACCTGTTGGGGTTGCTTGAGTGCATAAGATCTTGCAAAATATTCTGGGAAAAAAGAGGGAAATTGGGTATTCGCATGGTCATTGAATGAGAGGTCTTGGGATTTTACATGGTCAATTATCCGTTTCATAACATTGGTATAAGATATTAAAGCATGCATGGTTGCTATGGCATGAAGACGAGACTTGCTAATGTTCACAAAAGTCAGTTGGTCATGTTGAATTCCTAAAAAATCATTGTTATCAAAACTTGAGTATATTCTGGACTAGTCTAGATGATAGGTTTCAGACACTCGTTTGCTTGTGTCAGATAAAATGCTAAATTTTGGGTCTTTGTTTTTCTGCTCGTTAAGGATCATTTTAGATCTGGTATTTCTTGACATGGCTCATAGGAAACAGGGAAAATTCTATTAAAAGATTAATAAAATGAATTAATTTTTACCCGAATCAAATTTCTGAAATTAGACCAATGGAGGGTAAGAGATTCAAAGAACTTACCAATAATTTACTTGGAAGATGTAAATCCATTGACATGGTAGGAATTTGCAAAAAAATATTTCGTCGAGGTAAAATTTGCAAATTGGAAATGGTAAAAAGACAGTGATAATTCAAGATATTTAAACAAATTAATTCAATGGTGAAATGAATCTAAATCATAGATTTCAAAAATATAAATGGTTGAGATTAAAGCGGGAAAGAAAATCGTGGGGGCATTTTTTTACAATATTAATTTTTTATTTCCGCAAACTGTAATCTGCATTGTTGGTTGTGGAAATGCATGGTGAAAGTTTCTTATCAAAACACTTTATTACTTCTGCAATCCACAATCTGCATTGTAGGTTGTAGAATTGCAAAAGTGCGACTTGCAATTTTATTATATTTTTGGGTTTCTTATTCCCACAATACACATTGTGGGTTGCGGAATTTCAGAACATATAAATTGAATTTTTTGAGTGGAAATATTTATGGCATCTGCAATCCACATTGCAGATTGCGGGTTGCGGATAAAGTGAAAATGAAAAACCAAAATCATTACAACATCCGCAATCCGCATTGCAAATTGTGGGTTGCAGAAAAAAAATTCAAAACCTCCAAGAAACGGACTTCTGCTATCCGCTTTGTGTATAGTGGAATGCGGATTATAGGAGCAGAATATTTGAAAGAACAGACCAAATTTTCCACAATTCACAAACCAAAATAAATAAGGCTTTGAAGACATTTTTTATTAAAATCAAAACATGAAAGGACAAAAGAGTAAAGACAACAATGAATGATATTTCACGAGTAAGATAATAACCTTAGACATTACCTTAATGATGAGTAAATTGGGTTCCCATTTTATTAGTTAAAATGGGATATGTTGTGCCAACAATAGTGTCCCAAAATCCTTACAAGTGATTAGGATAAGCACTTATTGAATACCACCATAGAAGCACTGAAAATAAAAATCCTTATATGACACTACAAAATCATTCCATATCACCCACAAGAAAATGACACTGTAGAAGATTTTCATAAGATCCTAGAGATTGGGTTGACAAAAGTATGTTTCACAAATCAAGATGATTGGGATGATTGAATGCCATCTATATTATGGATTATAGGACCACTACAAATAAATTGCATAATCAGATGTCATTCTAGTTGGTATATGGGAGGGAAGTAGTTGTTCCGACAGAATTTGTGTTTTTGAGTTTCTAGATTGCATATGCAACGGACATGACAGAGGAAGAATTAGTTGTGGAACATCTTGAAGAACTGATGGAACTTGAAGAATCATGCTTCTTAGATGACTATCATGTAACAATTCAAAAAGAGCAGTAGAAGGCCTGGAATAATAGGTATATCAAATAGGAACACTTTAACAAAGGTGACCAAGTCTTACTATATGACAACAAGTTTATACATTATTCAAGCAAACTCCAAATTCATTGGCTAGGTCCTTTCTTTTTTCAGAAATAAAATACTCTACAATTTTTAATCTCACACAAATCGATGGTAGCCTACATCCAGGTTGATTGAATGACACACTCCTGAAGCCCTATGTTTCTACTCAGTGATTCAGAAAGAGTCCACTCCTATCATTGGAAGTGTGTTAGTTAGGAATTATGTTCACTTTCAATCCAGTTCCTTTTCCATTTTTAGTTCTTAGTTATTTTTTTCAATTCAGTTTATTGACAATTAATTTAAACCATTGTGGTCATGGGGGACCCACTAGTACCAACTCATCTACTGCCAATTCCATGTTGTGTCAGTACATTTGTCTTATCAGATCCATTGAACCACATCCCACTCATGTGAATTTTCAGTTTATTCATGTCATTTAGTGTGTCATATTTATAAATCTCCTCCACCTCAACTTCATAACACTATTGGCCACCTCTCAGTTCCATCCATATGGTTACACAACTTAGTCACTCAAAATTTCTCAGCCCTCGCATGCATGCTTTATTCGTTTCATATCCCAAACTGTTATGTTCGACCTATGTAGTTGCAACCATTTCAATTTCCACCCATCACCATATCTTCGACGCATCATTTCTCAATCCAAACCACACTACAAAATTCCACCCTAATTTCAGTCCATGCCTTTATATAGAAACAAAATTTCCTGCCAAATCATCACATTATGTTGATAATTTGGGACCTCGTATCCCACCCTACTATATCCATGCAGATAGTCCCACCAGATCTTGTGTCAACCACTTGTTGTTGTATTATACATTTTATCTTTCCTTTCCATACTCACTTGTTACTATAGATGGTACATCATTGATCTCTCCCACTCTAATTTCATGCTAGAATAATATTTCAAAGAATAAAGTTGGGAAATAGATTTTGTCCTTACCATAAATACCACTAAGTATCTCAATTTTGGCCATTTTTTTATCTCACCCACACTAGTATTCATGTCACATCTCACTCTCTCATGCCCCTATCTGCCATTGTTAACTAGTATAGGATCTTGAGCCCTTACAAAAAAATTCAATTACTTATGTTTTGACAATAATGAAACTAAAAAGGGTGTTTAGAGAGATGAAAATTTTGAAGACCAAATTGCACCAGTTCACCCCATTGGAATTAGCACATATTCTTTATCCTTGTATCTTAGTCTCCTTGCTACTATGACTGACTCAAATACTTTCGCAAGGGGTCTAGTCTCTTATTGAAATAAGAATCGCTAGTTTTCTTAGCACGATGACACTTCTAAAGAGATCATAATCATTGAATATTTTGAATATGAAGCAGTAATATACCATTCATGCATCCATAATGCCACGGCCAAGGAGAGGAAACCTTCCTTTTTGGAATGAAACATACTTCCCGCATATCGTAACTTTTTTTGGTGTCTTATTGCACCTAAAAAATCCACTACTGCCTGATGATCCTTCAAAAATCCTTGCCTGAGATTCATTCGGTAACTTTTTTCCACCCTTAGCTTGACTAGCGCCTTTTCTCAGTTATGACATAGCGTCATCGGTGCACTGTCCTATGGAGAAAAATGCGTTGGCTCTTTTTTGTCGTTTGGGAATAGGCATCGCCGATGCTCTTCCTTTGTGAGTAAAAAGCATTGGCGTTGTTTCACCTTAAGACAAGTGTGCGGGTGGACCTAAAACATGAAAAAATGAATATTCTAGAAGATTCTTTATGAAATACTCTGTGGAGTTGGTTCCTACTAGCTAGGGAGAGGAGGCATTATCCTTCCTCGCATGTTGGGATCACCTGTTATCCATTTACTAAGTGAATCTCATGAAATCTGACCTATAAATGGATCCTTCATGGAGTGAGTGAATGAGGCCAAAGAAAGCACCCTTATGTTGTTGGATTGAGATCTAATTTAGAGGAAAGATAGAGTGATATTATGTGTGAAGAGATTGTTGTAAGTGTGAAGTATTGCAGATATATTGTGGAGGATAGCTAGCAACATCAAGGCTTTATGGTTGTAACTTTACTCTCTTTTATTATTAATACAAAAGTGTTCCCCTTTCCTATATTTAATGTGTGTTAATATCATTTAATTGTTGTTAGAATCCTTGATCACAAACATAGATGATTAATTTGACATGATGCTCTCATCTCATGTTTTTGTCTTTTGATCTCTTTTGTAGGTACTGAATATTGCAAGAAGGACTTTGGAACAAGGACAAAGAACACTTAGATCTGAGGTATGAGTTTAGTTTCATGTTTATTAAATTGATTATCTAGAGAAAGGATATGCTGATGTATTTATTTTCTTCTACACTTGCATCATACAGGGTAGAGGAACAAGTAGTGTCTGTACCGATTGCAGAATTCTTTGAAACAAAATTGGCAACTCAACTGGAGAAAGTTTAATCCAGTCAGATATGACAAATATTTGATCAAATCTGGAGCAGATCCAGTTAGATATACAACTATTAGTAACTTTATCACTTATGAAGTTTACATTCTCTTCCTTATCTCATTTCAATGGATAAGGTGAGTGATCCATCTTGTTACTTTGTTAATTTCCGATATTTGGAAGTTTCTTTTAGTTCTTTCAGTCCAAATCATTCCATTTTTTTGGTTTCTTGTGTAGATCTTTACTTTTTCCATCCTTAGATCTATCGACGCACTTATCCTTATCTCATAGAACATCGTTGCCTCATAGGAGCCTCTTGCCTCTTGGAATTCAACATCGTCAGCGCCTTTTTACAGTTTACACAGATCATCGTCGGTTCCCTGTTGCAGTGGACGAAAATCACTGATACCCCTACAATGCTTTGGTGCGGCCTGTTTCTCTACGATGAGGTAGGTCATCATACTGCCTACATTTTGTTTTTTTGATGTCTTTTGTTTCTCTAAAAAATTTCAGTGTGTTTTTCTTGAGTGCTTTATTGTTGAGTCTGGTGGTTTTGACAATCTGATTCTCACTTGTTGACCTCATTTGCAAAACATTTATTTCCCCTTTTAGTAAAGAATTCATAGTGAAAAAGGAATTGTGTGAAAGATCATTTTTGGATTTCTTGATTAGTGTGATCCATTCTCTAAAAGGTTTTTGTTGAAAAAGGAAATATGTATCTTTTCTTTAATCAATTTTCTTCAAGCTGCTTTATGTCCTTTATGTTTAGAATTACATTTGAAAATTGAAAAAGAAGCTAGCTATCTTGTCTTGTTTATGCATAGGAAATTTTTATTCTTGGATTGCATTAGCGATTTAGACAAGTAGATATTTTTAGTGTGATTTAGTAGATTTAATTTTGATAATTAGAGGCTTCATTTTATGTTCTTAATTTAGAGAATTAGAGTTCTTATTTGTGAAAAGTTTTATTTTTGAAGAATTGTTTGTTAGGTCTTGTATTGAGTTGGTAAAAGTAGCATTGAATTTGTGTGCTTTTGAAGGAAAAATAAATGGTCTCTTCCCTAATCTAGATAGTTCTCATTGAAGGAAAAATAAAACTCAATCACTTATAGATTAAAATTTTCATTTTGAAAAAATACACCTCACAAACTTTGACTAACCATTCAGATAAAATAAACGGGATCTTTAGGCTAAAATTTTATAGAAATTTGAGTGATAGGGTAGAGACGTGTTCCGGTGTATTTAAACATAGGAGTTGTCATTACATGCCTGCACTGCATCCTGGGGTCTGATTGGTTCCTCCATGTACCTTCGGTATATATAATTTCCTTTCATGTACCCTTGAGGTATATCGAAAGGTACTTCACGAACTCGATTGTATATCGGAGATCCCCTTTCGAACGGTTGTGCATTAGAAAACACTAATATGGATTTGATCTCCCATGTACCTTGCATATAACTAGAGACCCTAATAGGATTCCCAACCCATCTGAGAAAATCCATTTAGTTGTTTTGTTGGATAAATACACTAAGAACAACACTCGGGGAGCTACTAGGCACGTGTCATCCAGGTAATCGGGTGTTTAGGAAAGGGACGGTCCCAATCCTCCTTGTCGCGTTTTACTGTTGGACCTTGTGGTATATTATGAGTTGCGACAACTTGACAATTCTAGTGAGAGACCAGCTATCTTGATCCCATCCTGTCATTTAATTATTCTTGTAAAGTTAGATTGTGTAGGTTTGTTTGTGTGTGTCTTTATTTTTTTTGACCTAGGGTAGAAAACTTCATCCATCACCCTGGATGAGAAATTTGTGAGGTATTCTCGTAGATTGAAAGGTTTACCACCTGACTCTCCTCCTACTGTGGAAGGACACGAAGGTGAAACCATGGAACGGATAGCTTATACTGATGCTTATATAGAAAATACTTCAGCTACTAAAAATAGAGAATATTTCTTTGTTTATGATAATCCTTTGATCCATTTGTCTCATGTGGCTAACCCACCCTTTCAATTTCTGATGGAGGGTCAAGTCGGCTCATCCAACTGGACATTTAATCACCCACCTGATGAATCCATAGAAGAATAATATGGTCCAAATGCCCCTTTCTAGATAATATCCTTAGGAAAGTACATTATTGATTATGGAACTACTACAACTAAACCAGAGCCATCTATACTTTCCCCTTTAAGGAGATGCCTCCAGAATGCTCCATCAAATGAAGAATTTTTTTGAGATTCTATCAAGAATTTGTGCCAATGCACAAAATAGTTGAAAATGTAGAAAATTCAAGAGGAAAAGTATTTCTCCTCTTCCTAGTCCGTCAAGAACAACCCCACCTAGGTATCATGCACTATCACCACCTCAAGTAGCTCTTCTTCCAGAATCACTAACCCAAAATTTGGTTATACTCAGAATCCATTTCACACCCCAACTCCTAGTCAGAATCCAGTTCAAACCCCCTCTCCCAGTAAAAATTCCCCATATGTTTCGACTCCTCTGATAGATTCTACACTTGGGGGGAATTCCCCAGTACAAGTTCCATCATCTACTGATGAGCAAATTTCTAGTATGGGGAAAACCTTACAAATGGGACCACCAGTAGTAAACATTCCTCCTCCTAATACCACCATGGTTTTAACTCTTATCATCTAGGGAGGATCCTCATGGATCCAACCTACCGTTACTCCACTTTCTTGGGGATATACTTATCCCAGGAATAAACTACCTATGGTTCATCAAGCGTATCAACCAGCATCGTCAACGGCAATCCATCCCATAATTCCCTACCCTGGGAATGTGTTTGTCCCTTGTGGAAAACTAAATTGGTCTAATGTACCATATTACGGAGGAAATTTTGTAAACACTACTAGAGGGTATGGTGGTCCACTATGATCCCCACCAGCTGGAGGACCCATGAGAGGACCAGGAGGACCTGGAGGATTTAGAGGATTTGAAGGACCTAGTGGAACGTTTGGAGGACCACCACTTGGAGTCCCATCACCTAGAGGGCCACCATCTGGAGTACACCCACCTAGAGGCCCACCACTCGAAGGACCACCTTACGTAGGTCCACCATCTAGAGGACCACCACTACCACCTCCTCCCTGAGGACCACCACCACCACCACCACCACCTATAGGTCCACCCCTAGAGTCCCACCTCCCTTGGGTGGACCTTCTAGTAAATGATCACAAAATCAACCATCTGTGGCGGCATCGTTTATCCCTGTTTATCAATATTCCTATGGTCCTACTGGTCCACAAATTCCATACCAGTATTACCAATATCCTCAACCTAATAAACAATTTCCATTTCTTGCTGCATTAGATATACTAGATTTGTCCCGATTGATTAACTATCCTATACATCACTATCCCTCCTGGCCAGCCATTTCGGTCAAGTTACCTTCAGATATACCAAAGTTTGACAGCAAGCCCAGTGAAGACCCTAAAAACGATGTGATGACTTTTCATCTATGGTGTTCATCAAATTCTTTGATGGACGGTTCAATCCATCTACAATTAATTCAGAGAACCCTCATAGGCATTGCAACAAAATGCTATATAGAGCTACCAAAACACTCTTTATAGGGTTTTAATGCTTTATAAATGGCATTTCAAACTCATTTTCAGCTACCAATCCGGTATGAGACACATACAGACCTGTTAAGCTCGCTTCGACAAACTACTTCAATGCATATCTTTGATCACATCCATGAATGGAGACAGAAATGTAGGTTAATCAATGCTCATATTCTTGACCAGTTACTTGTTGATTGGTTCACAAAATATTTACTGCCCCCTATTGCTAGATCTGTTTCCATGGGAGGTTCTCTTATGGAGGATAAAGTTATTAGTCGTGCTTATTACTTAGACTTGGTTTATTCCCATTCAAGTACTATGTATGATTTAATCCTGCATGCTCCTCGTCCCACATTGAACCCATGAAAACCTGCAACTGAACAACCTACTGATGGCAGACTTGGTTCAATTCAAACCCAAACGGTGGAAAAAACTACCAAGAAAAAAAATCAACCCGCCACACCTATAATACAACCAAAAAAAACCCCCAAAACTACACTCCCTCCTATTGCTTTTGCCAAGGTAAATGAAGTTCAATCCACTGAGTCTTTCGGTTGAAAAAAGAAAGGTAAAAACAAATAAAAAGAATCGATAATCAACAAGAAGGTAATAGACCACAAAGTCCTAATGTTGATTCCAAAAATAAGATAAAGGTAAAGTACCCCTACCTAATCTTTGGAGGTGATCATTTCACCAAATAATGTCCTCATCGAGACGAAATTAACAAGTTTTTGAAAAGTTCACCCACCCCAAAAGTTCTTACGGACCCTTTCCCCACCCAACAGTAGTTGATTGATCATCAATATTTGCATGGTCCTTCTTCATCCATTGATGAGGTAAAAATGATTTCAAGTAAAACTATTAACCTAAATACAAGAGCACATAGTTATGAACCCCCTCCAGAGAAGAAACATGATGAGGTTCCATATGAAAAACCTTCAGCTTCCACCCCCCCTCCAAGCAATGATATTCATATTGATAAACCTATGCTTGATGCAATTGTTCTCCCACCCAAGAGTACACTTTGTAAACTCGTTATCAATCCTAAGGCACATGTTTCCCAATGCTATAACATTATAGAATATTTGGCCTAGGCACCATGTGCTATGTCAGCCCAAGAATTACTCCAAAATTGTCCCACAGAACGAAACAATTTGCTAACAGCACTTGGATCTATGGAACTTGAGAATAGTAACATCATTTCTTTCAAACTAGATGACTTTAAAACTAGGCTCTCACATCAATTGCCTTTCTAGTTAACCACAAATATTACTAGGAAGAACATCCACCACAGTGTGTTAGACGAGGGAGCCTCTACTTCGGACATGTCCCTGTCTTGTTGGAGAGCCATTGGTTCTCCTGTGATTAATCATTCAGCTACTATACTCAAGGCCTTTGATGGTCATGGATTTCAACCATATGGATTACTGCCTTATCTCCAGGTAGAACTAGGGAGAAAATCAGTTTCCATTCATATTGAAGTCGTTGATGCTCCTTTGGATTACAACCTACTCCTAGGTCACAACTGGTTATATGTTATGCAAGTTATAGCATCATTTGTTTTTTGGATTGTCCAGTTCCCATTCCAAGGAAGGACTATTACGATAGATCAACTATGTGAATAGAGTTCCACTTCTGACTACCCCATAGTATCATAACATTGGAATAGGCCTCATCAAATAATCTTCTCTCATGGGAGTCTTTATTTTATCAAATACTCCTCCTGCCCCATAGACTGCATCTATAAATATGACTTCTACCTCTATCATAAACAAAGGAAATTCTATTGCACCAACATCACTTACTCCTTTTGAGCAAGTCTACAATGTTATTCAAACCACCAGTGACCCCACCATCAAGGACCATTTGTTGGTGTCCTCCAATCCATATCACCTACCATATTGGCTAGACATCCCCCCCATCTCTTGATTATGTTTTTCATATATTTCCCTCTTATGAATCCATTATGGAAGTTATGTCCCTATAGGAGATTCCTTGGAAATATTATCACCATAGATATGCTTTCCTTCCCCCTTTCCATATGGTAGAAGAGAAATTTATGTTCGTGTTTTCATCTGATATAGTCACGGACCCTCAGTCCCCAACCCTCATCCGTGGGGGTGAATCTGAGGGTAATTTATGCAATATTACCAAAACCATTCCAGGGGATATATCAGTGAACCCATTGTTTCAAATATTATTCAGATAGGCCATAATTCTTCACCTTGAGAAGTTTAGTCATATACAGCCTTTTTTAAGGAATTTAAAGATGTCTTTACTTGGACTTACAAATAAATTCTAGGGATTGATCCTCCATTGTTTTCCATGAGATTAAAACCTACCCCGGTTCTAATCCAATTCGCCAAAAGTTACGCTAGGTACATGCGTGAAAAGAAGCAGCCATTAAGGAGGAATTTGAAAAAAATCTTAGGGTTGGTTTCATTTACCCCATGCCCTTGACTAAATGGGTGTCCAACATAGTCCCTGTGAACAAAAAGCAGGGCCCTATTAGGTTTTGTATCGATTTTAGGGATTTGAATTGGGCTTGCTCAAAATACAATTTCCCTACCCCTTAAATTGATCAAATTATCAATAACTTTGTTGGAAGTGTCATCTTTTCATTCATGGATGGCTTATCCAGCTATAACCAGATCAAAATTCTCCCTTCAGATCAACATAAGACAACTTTCATATTCCCATGGGGGTCCTTTTCTTATCGCAAAATCCCATTTGGTTTAAAAAATGTGTGTGCTACGTTTCAATGCACCATGTCGTATGTTTTTCATGATATCAAACATGTTGTGGAGCCCTATCTTGATGACCTTCCTACTCATTCCAAGCAGTGGGACCTTCATTTTGATCATATGAGAGATATTTTTATTAGATGTCGCCATTTCAACATTCGTTTGAACCCCCACAAATTTTTTTTCTGTGTCGAAACTAGTCGACTACTTGGATAAATAGTGTCCAAGGATGGTATCTGTATTGACCCTTTAAAGAATGAATACATATTTTATCTACTTGCTCCCACTAATGTAACAAAACTCCAAAGTTTGCAAGGGAAGGCAGACTTTTTATGTCATTTCATCTGTAACTATGCAGAAAAGACACACATATTCATGTGGCTATTAAAAAATGACACTCCTTTCATTTGGGATGACATAGTGTAGCATGTGTAACAATCTTAAACATGCTCTCACACATGAACCCGTGTTTGCAACCACCTGATTATACAAGGGATTATTCTTTGTATGTGGTTGCATCCTTTTCAACCATTGGTATGGTCCTAGTTCAAACTGATGAACACGACCAAGAACATGTGATCTACTATGCTAGTAAGTGTCTCCTTGACTCTGAAACCTGGTACTCACATGTGGAGAAACTTGCTCTAGCCATGGTCACCACAGTACAGAAGTTTTGTCACTACATCCTGCTCTGCACAAATACAGTTTATGCAGATTCTGGCCCCATGTATTATGTCTTGACTCATCAGGTACTTGGGGGAAAATACTCACGCTATATCATTATCCTCCAGGAGTTCGAGTTGGAATTTGCTAAAACCACTTCAAAGAAGTCACTTGTTTTTGTTGAGCTCATGTGTGACCTTGCCCATGTTACTAAAGAAAAAGATCCCATTGATTCGTTTGGATGAATTTTTGTTTCTCATTAGCATGACTAATCCTTGGTATGGAGATTTTATTCTCTATCTCCAAACTCGCCGATTTCATCCCAATGCCACTCGCGATGAACATCGTCACATCTTCCACCAGGGTAAACATTACCTCATTTTAAATGATACCTTATATCGTTGTGGCTTCAATTTTATATTACGACATTGTCTCACCCATGAAGAAGCTGAAATTTTCTTGAATGATTGCCACTCTATAGCTTGTGATGGTCACCTATCTGGGTTGGCTACTACCTAGAGGATCTTGCATGCAGGGTATTTATGGCCTTTGATCTTCAAAGAATATATTGAAAATGTCAAGAAATGCCCGCCCTGCTAACTATTTACCACTAAGAAGTGCACCCATTATTGGCCACTTTTCCTAACTCACGTGACCCAAGTTCTGCGCAGCCCCTTAACCCAACAAATACCTGAGATGTCGGCTAGACAGAGAAAGCCCTGTCGGAAACACCTGTGAAGTAGGTGCAGTCTCACCCGAGATATCTCTTCGTTGGGTAATCACCAAAACCATGTTTTTATGACTGTCAAGGGATTATAGTCCCTTGGCTCGCAACAAAGGAGCTCAACGAAGGCAATAGGATGGCTAGAAAGAGGAGTCAATCTTGCACGACCAAGCACAAATACATGTCATCATGCATGACTTGACCTTCCTTTCCACCTCGCAATTGGCACAACTTGTGTGGCACAACTGAATCATACCAATCAGGCCTGCGACTCAAGTTGTGACTCAAGACAGAGCATATAAGTCGATATATACATGTTCATTCCAGTGACGCCTTTCTAATCATTCATCTATTGATTACATAATAACACCATAGATTTAAACAACATTTAAAATTATACAAAAAGAAGATAGTAACCATTCACATAAACATTCACCACATCAATCATTCATTCAAATGCAAGAGATAACATGGAAACCCATCTGGGAAAAACCACCAAGGTGCTCTTCATCTG
Source organism: Pseudotsuga menziesii (assembly GCA_001517045.1). Classification (NCBI taxonomy): domain Eukaryota; kingdom Viridiplantae; phylum Streptophyta; class Pinopsida; order Pinales; family Pinaceae; genus Pseudotsuga; species Pseudotsuga menziesii. Next base: position 87,173 of record LPNX010981995.1, read on the forward strand.
GCATGAGAAAAGGATACAACACCTTGCAGTTTGTGGGATGCAGACTAATCTTAAGATATGTATTTAAGACTCAGACTTATGGTTATCATGCTATTTGTTTTTCTCTTCTACCCTACATCTCCTCCTAGCGATCCACGCACATAGAATCCAGATCTGCAGCTCAACAGCCCTTCTATCACTACCTGACTCTTTTTGAGTCTCCTCTCCCCTGATCTCTACAACATTACAACAAAAGTGGCATCCTTCACCATGGATTACCACTGAACAAGAAAAATATTACTTGGAGAACTGACCTAAAACATAATCACAACCAATGATAAGCAACTAAAAGCCACTAAAATCCAACACAAGCCAACCTTCTAACTATTGCATCCCTCCTATTTATACTAGTTTACATGACCCTACAGAGCCGACTGCATACCAGTAGTTGGTTAACTGTCACCATCAGCCACTCCTTAGGCTATAGCTATGGTGATCATGACTTCACATGAGGCACTATCAGCCTAACTTACAAATATCCTCTCGTACGTGCGTAGCTGCAAGCTTACACTGCTATAAATGGCCATGATCTGGATTCTGTATCTGTCGCTTTATGGTTGTCATCATTTGCGCGCTCTTGTGCTTTCCTTTCCTTCACTGTGCACTTCTTTATTCTACATGCGCAAGTCCTTTTCTTCCTTCGCAAGCTTCCTTTGTTTTTGTCATGCTCATGGTGCATATTCCTTGGTTACGCCTGCGAACTTCTTCCTTATGCTCCTTTCCCTTATCTCCCACTATTTCCCTCCTTTCTAACCAGCTGGTAGGGAATAGGGTCTGGTAATCCTACAGGAGATTTGTGATCTTTGCAATTGCTTCAGCATGTGAGTAATTTTGGAAATTGGCAAAGTTTGATTTTTCAAGGGCTAGGGAAACTGAGCACTTAGAATGCTATTTTTTCCTTCCTCTCTTGTGCTCTCTAATTCTGGTCTACTGAGATTGATCGTGTCATTATCTGGATTTCTGGTTTGACTATATTGGTAATTGGTTGCACTGCATTGGTGTGAATTAGCCTCTCTATTAAGGATCTCCTCAACTATACTCCCTTTTTCATTTTAAAACACAACGTCAATTGTAGGGTGTTTGTCAGCAAATACAAATGTATGTGCAACTTGTTGGGCTCCTTGTCGCAGCTCCTCGGAGGTATAGCAGGTCTTAAGTGTCATATCCAAGTTGTATATGAAATTCTCATAGGTTGGTAACTCCCTTGACTCAGTCTCCACTCATCACATAGAACTTGTAGCTCTTGCACACCTTCTCATCGATACTTTGTGTAATCTATCTTGCTAATTCTCTAAAGCCTCTCCTGAATCAGATGTACATGAACTTGCACACTTCCAACTTAGGTTTCCATCTACTATTGGACTGGTATAATCTTCCTACATAGCTATAACATTGTAGATCTAGTCGAGATAATCACCTTGCCCATCATTATAAATAGGCTTGACGTATCTTTGTCCCTCAAATGGATCGATGGGTGATACTACCCTCATTTCCTCATCTTAAACAAGAAAATCCTTTTTTTGAAATTTATGATGGTCTTACTGTCTATGGCCCAGTCTATTCCTAGCAACAAAGGGTAAGGGTTCATGTCATCTACAATGTTAATGACCTCAAAGTCTGCATACATGCACAATCCTTCAACATCAATAGCTACATTGCTCATCTGGCTAATGGGTAGGACCTTCGCCTGATTGGAAAGTCACAACTGGATAGGAGACCAGTCCAAGTGTGGCTTTCCCATACTTTCCCATGTTTTTCACATCAAAATGTTGACATCTGAGCCCGGATCCAAGATGATATAATCCATTTCATAGTCACCTATATGTGCATTCTTCCTCAATTCGTAGTTGGTTTTATATTTCTTTTGTACTTGGTTAACTTTCTTCTCCAGTTGTGCCTCTACAGGAATCTTGTCTATCATTGCTTGTAGCTCTGCAATAGCATCTTTGTCTTGCATTATTGTTAAACAACTTGACAAAAATGTTCTTAGCTTAATAACCTTTGGTGGGGTGTTCTTCTACAATATGTGTTGGAACCATTTGGGTATGTCCTTGATTTCCGTGGAAGTCGATGGTACTTTTGGGCTTATAAATTTTGATTGCATGTCCCATAATATTTCTTTTTGTTTCTCGATGGTTAGTGGCTCCTTTTTTTGTACCACTGGCCTCACTTGTGGCTACGATTTTTCTTGTGGGTTATCTTGGTCTGCTCCAGTCACCGCACCTCCTCAAGTTACAACAATGATGTTCAGGTCTCGCGGTTCAGCCATGATCATCTGAACATTTGCATTTTGGTTTAGGTTTGGTACAATATTGGGTCCTGTGATGGTTCATTCCTGCCATTTTGCGATCAGCTAAGGACATTGTCCAACATTATGGTCTTGTCCCTTACAATATGAACATGATTTTGCAGGCTCTAAACAATATTTGGAAAAGTGACCCAGTTTTCCACAGTTATAGCATGTAACTTGACCTCTTCCCCTACCAAATCCTCCTCTCCACCTCATCCTTTTAAATTTTTTCCGCCTCTTCCCTGCAGGTGTAGTTGCTGTGGTGGGTAGTGGTTATGCTGGTAGTGTTGCTGACAGGGGATTTGTTGTGTGTATGATTGCAGAGGCGTGTACGGTTGTTGGTACTGATAAGATGGGAAATGCATAGGTTGATACAAGGCTTGCACCTCCTCATCCTGAGAAAACCCCTCATTTTTCATTAAGTATGTGTCGATTGTCTTTTCTTTCAAGAACTAGTATGCTCTACAGGCCTTTTCAGCATGTCCTACTAATTTACAAAATAAGTTTGCAGGGGTACATTAGAGGAGTTTTGAGGTCTAAAATGGGCCTCCTAAGGAAAATAATAAAATAATTGTTAAAATAATAAAATAATAGTTAAAATAATAAAATAATATTTATTAATTTTGGAGGAAGAAAGAAAAAAACTAATTTTTTTGTTCGTATTTTCAACATATCTCCCTGTGATTTTACTCAAATTTCAATCGGGAGAGCTCGTTGGATGTGGAATTTGATTCTACATTCAACCCCTACCCCAACCTCATACTTTTGATAGACTCGACTACCTGTAGTAGGTTCCATCAAAAGTATATAGTGTGGGTACTCATTGGATGTAGAATCAAATTCCGCATCCAACAAGCTCTCCTGATTGAAATTAGAGTAAAAACATGAGGAGATATCTCGAAAATACGAACAAAAAAAGTAGTTTTTTTATGACAAATATTGCAATTCAACCATTATGGTTGACTCATTTTATTGAAATTCTATTGGTTCTTGAATTCCAACTCACAAGAACTTATTGTTGGCATGTTTTCTTATAAGGCCCATTTTAGACCCCAAATTTCCTTTAATGCTTACAACTTTTTTCAAATATAAACATTCTTAATCGTGGTGGCCTCTTGACTGGCATATACGACACCATGGTCACCCATGGCCGTTTAATGGGTTAGGTGCACCTGACGCAACATAGTTCAGGAAGGTTGGACAACTATCCTTAGTGTGTCCATCCGTCCTACATTTTGTGCACCACAAGTCTTCTTGTGCTTATTTACCATTCTTGATATCTTGAAGTTGTATCATTAGGTTGGCCAGCTGCGACTGGATTTACACCATTTCGGCGCCACCGTCGCCAATGGGTGAGGATTCTAACTTCGTTTCCAGTTCTAGTGCTTTTGTCTATAATTCAATATTCTGCTGCAGCAACAATCCTTGGATGTGTGGTAGCAGCGTAGCAATAAACCACTCTTTATGTTGTACATCGGACATTTGGAAACTTAATTTATCCATCAGCATCTTGAGTCGTTGATCAAAGTCCCACACGGTTTCTGCTGGATCTTGCTTAATCTCCTTAATATCATTAATACATTGTGATTCTAATTTAGGTTTCCTAAACTCAAAGATCATTACAGCTCGAATTTCCTCAAGGGTCTTCTATGGTGTTCTGGATGGTGTGGCACAGAACTTCATGAACCAGTCTAGCACGTGACCCCTCAAGGTTGTGATCATCTACACCTTCTTTATGTCTGCACTATGGACTAAACAAACCATCCAAACAACTTCACATAGGAACCAATGTTGTTTGGGGTCTTCCGTTCCATTTCCATTAAATGTGGGTAACCAAACGTCTGTCGCAGCCATTGAGTTGGCGTCAACGTCTTCTGGGGAAGGATTCAAAGGGGGTGTACCTTATTTAACACTAGTTCCAGGGCTAGTGCTATTCGTATTAGTGGTCCTTTCTGGTGATGAAACTCTAGATCTTGTCTTAGGTGATATTGTTGGTGTTATGCATTTGTGCTCTGATCCCGATGTGTGGAGAACCTCTTGAAATTAAAATTAAAAATGCACGATATAACAGAAATATTGGAGCACAAAATATACTTTATTGATCGTGGGCCACTTCGAGGGGGAAAACTCCTTTGAGCAAGCTCAATACAAAATCACTCTTCGATGCTTTTATTAGCCTAAACACATACTTATATACTAAGTGTTACGGAGAGAAATTCCTATGGCTTGGGGTACCACAACAGACAGCTTGACTCCAGAAATCAATCCTTTCCAATATGCAATAGAAATTAAATGTCTAACACTAAAGGATCAGACCTCGTACCTTACTCCGAACGGTTGAAGTAGATCCTCGTTGAGCTTTCCAATCTTCAGCTTTAATTTCTATATTACTTCCTCAACAACAAGTAAACAATACAAGCATTCTATATATCATGGTGTTAGATCTATTCTAGAATATATAATCAATAATGTAAAATCATTTGACATAATCCCATGGACAAAATATTCATTCAAATACACATCATTGAACAGGAAAAGATATTTCTATTACTATAAATCAGAGATTACAAGATATAACCTCTGATGGCACATCTGCGAATCGGAGAAACTGAATCCCCCACTTGGGCCTCCACCACTTCAATCCTCCATCTCTCGATAGTAAGCTCACAAGCAAAAGGAAAGCTTGGGAAGAACACAAAAGTGCTCAAAGGGACAAAGAGATGCAGACTCAAGCATAAGTTCCAGCAACAATGGACTATAGTTTCGTTGCTCTCAATTCTCTCTTATGCCTTCAATGTACCAAGGGGTTCCTTATATAGCTTTTCAAAGGGTTAATGAAAGGTCGAATCTGAGCGATCTCAAGGCATATGGAAGGCCAGGAGTCAGATGAGTCAGATCCATGTCAAGGAAAACTCCAAAAGGATTTGGATTATGCACACATCCCGATGTACGCGGTTATATGGGTCAAACCCGCGTATGTACGCGCTTATAGGGTTAAAAGTCATGTATAGAATTTTTCATATGTTTTTAGGGATGATCAAGGAAACATCAAAGGACAAAAAGTGGTCCATAGGGTCTAAGGAGTCTGCAACGGGATAGGGGAAGGCCATACAAAGTGTGATTCACCCGGAGTGGTGAAATCCGCTGTAACAGATGCCCCCTAATGTATGAGATTAGAGGGGTTATACGATGGCCAAAATACATTATAAGTCCATCCCAGAAGTGGAGTGATGAAGGATCCCAAATGGAAGACCAGCCACCCAATCAGCATAGTACAATAATACAACTCTGCATATAGCTGCAAGTACATATAGCAATCTCAGATACATAAGAGTACAATGGCCATGAATAAGCATGATACATGATGTCACATATGTGGTCATAGCCACGTACAATATACATAGATCAGAATCTCCATGATGAAGATATACAAAGGACCATGATCTCCAAAATGGTTGAAGATATATAATAGATCAAGATCTCCATAGTGGCTGGAAATGTCTAACATATACTGGAATCAAGTCATGAGAGCTGAAATCTCATGAACACTAGCACGATCAAGGAGGTAGCATATAAGAGATGCCACCAATATGGAAAGTCTTCTACACAAAACACTATGAGTACCTGTCCTACTATGCGAATAGAGGTGTCGAGGTCGAACATAGTAGTCCATCGTTTGATTACTGGTCATTAATGTATACCGTTAACAGACACGAGATCACCCACCAATGATGAAAATGGGAATCAAGGTACTAGAGTGCAAACTAACAAGTGTGAATAGATCTATTGAGGTCGAACACTTGAGAGGATCCATCGATCAGGGGACATTGATGTATTCCCAAGAAACTGTCGATGGCGAGAGAACCTGCCACTGATGACTGCAAGTCTTAAGGCACTCAAAATGACTCTAGATTCCAATCCCAGAATAAATGATCTGAAGTCGATGGGATGAAATCCGCTAGAAGGAGGGCATTAAGGCATCCCCCATCATCCAACATGAGGTACTCAGCAAATCTGTATAATGTGGAAGGACTTGATCATAAGGTGCACAAACCAGTAACTGTACCGGGAATGGCCGACATGCAAAGTAAATATAACTGAGGAATGGCCGACTCAGGTTTCAACTTCCTTCGAACAAGAGCATAACGGCATATGGTGACTGAATGAAGGCAGCATAGACTCGATATAGAAACTGGGACATCTCTATGACATAGGAGGCATCAACAGAGGCTCCATGGGGACTGGAATATTAACCAGTCGGTAGAGAAAAACTCAGATAAATGAGTACAGCTCCTAAAGTCAAACTATAACCCAACCAATGGATGTGATATATAGTGCTCTGTTCAAAGGCGACACAACTCGACAGCTGCCAAAGATAACATCTTTCCTTGTCCGGCTTTTTGGTTTTTTGATTTGTTTTTTGGACTTTTTCAGTTATTTGAAAAGCTTGAAAAAAAGAATAAACTAGCTTTATAGTTACAAACTAGCAGGAGACGAGTGTCACAAGGGAAAACAAACTAGTTCCAAGCAGTGGAACATACCTATGCTCAATGCAAGGATACATGTGTAGGATATCGACACTCGGGGGAAAATCCCCTCCCGGTAAAAAGGGAATCAAGCTATGAAGGATATAACTAATAGCTCTACATGGCTAGACATGAGACAAGCTTGGGATATATGGCTGAAACGCAATGTCAGGGGAGCTGGCATAAAGCTCAATAAGGCAGGAAAAGCTCATGATAATGCATTCACAACTTGACATGAGGGAGTCCTAAGGGAAATAGGCCAGCATAAGATCAAGAGGAGTATGAGGCTCTTGCGAAATGTCATGGTAGTACTATACAACAGACTCCCATACCCTAAAGGAGAAACGTCGGCATGGGCACCAAATGCAAATAAGGCGCTAACTAGGGTACCCATGTAAGGTGAAGCTCTACCACTCACATCATGCCACTTCTAAAGCAGCAAGAAGGTTCTGTGACATAATAGAGTGGGTTTGTACCTAAGGACATGGTGATATGGTCACAAGGTCATGCAAAATGCAAACTGTGGTGAAAACTAACCTATATGCTAGTTTAGTCATGATACCTGAGATTGGCATGAACGGGTCAATCCAATGGCTGAAATGGCACTGAAAAAGGGCTTCTACATCACAAATTATGTCAAAAACGGTCCAAAATGGTTAGAAAATGTCGAAACTATAGGAAAGGGGGTAAAAATTTTCAAATATTTGAAAATTTTTCTATAAATAGTAAAAATATAAATCATTTGAAACTTTTACCCATTTGAGCTTTGATTTTCAACTGTAAATTCCAGGAGATCCAGCCGGCAGAATTCACAACCGTTTCTTCTAGGTATTTACTCATGCTCTCCTCTTGCATTTTGATATAATTTTTGTAGATTTTCATGGTTAAATGAAGTTTTTAAGCCATCCCAAAGTGTGCGCTGCAGCCCACACGGATATCAAGGTTTTTTTCCGCGTATAGGGCTGGCTATACATGGAAAATGGCCTAAAACCCGCGTACATACATGACTGTTTTCAAAACAGTCGCGTATGAGGCCACGCATGTGATTATTCAAGAAACTAATGGATAATTTTGCAATTTATTTTGCAGGATGGTGCTAGAGTGGAGAGAGCATGAGCACAATGAAGTAGAGGATGTATTAAGGGCCAAATTAATGGTTCAACAAGCTTTACGTGCATGCGGACTCTACAAGTTTTGGTGTCTTGGTGGTTTGAGGGCCAAACCAAGATTGCTACAGATGCTGGTAGACTACTGGGATCCAGACTCAGAGTCCTTCCGTATTCATGGGATGTCCCTCACCATAGAGGTGGAGGACATATACTTTATCACTAGTCTTTCTAGACGAGGGGAGGTGGTGAACCTTCGTTCTCGAGGTGGGCCAGGGGGTGGCCTGACTATCGATGAGTACATAGTTGTGTACTGTTTTCCAGACACTGAGAAGGTGGGGAGTCAAGACCCTACCAATGCTATACAGGTGCTGGGCCTAAGGCCATATTACTGACGCTAGGCAGGATAATAGGCTTAGCATCACTCCACCAGGCCTCGTGGCCTCTGATGTTCCATGGAGTGGAGTGCATGAGACCCATGGTCTATGACTAGAGTATGACACTACTGAGCAACATGAAACACTAGCTCAGTGAGTGTAAGGCAGGAAGGGTACAGAACTTCAGGTTCAGCAGTATTATGAGCACGTTTTTCTTCGAGCATGTTCCAGGATTGAGCCCTGGAGTGGACGTTCCTCTCGACGGGGTTGGAGATCCAGCCCAATGGCATTGGGTAGATGCTATGTGCATACTGGGGTGTGGTAGGGTGGCCAACCCATATCCAGCTGACTTCTTTCCATGGTGGCGATGACAGATTGTTTCCATTGATGACTACCCCTATGCAGGGATAGATTTTCGAGGGGACCCGGACATGCCATTGCCACCAAGATCGGCATATGGCGATATAGGTAACGAATCTCGACCCTCACTCTTTTTAAAAAAATTTGAGTTATTTAATTTTTTTGTATTTTCTTGATTATGGGAGCAAAAAGACATGTTTTTGCGCTACAACACATAGTGACACCTACCATTTGTGTGCAGATGTGGGACCATGACGGCCAGAATGCTTCCCTCATCATAGACGGAGGGGAAGAGGAGATGACATCACGGGTGTGGATGCAGAGCGAACGCTCCAGAGCATTCATACTAACTTTGTGAGACTGATTCATAGAGTCCCCATGGCGCAAGTCGAGGACTTGCCTGAGGCCATGCACCGGCAAGTGGTGGGTGTACCACGTGGGTGCATTTATTTCAATGGCTAGCTAGAGCCGTAGTGACGTTCCATGATCACAACCCTCTTCCTCCTTCACAGGATTAGACACCTGGGAGTGTATTCATTTTGTACGACCGTGTATTATATGATGGTGGCTTTTAAAAGCCCCAATTTTGTATTATGACACTATGTATTACCACATTTTTGATGTACATAATTTTTTTTATGGTGATCGATTTATTTATTTACATGTGTAAAAATTGTGTTTGTGATTAATTTATTATGAATGAAACAAATGCCAATCTAACACGTAGTTAGTATATGAGTCAACAACTTGATTATTATTTCTTGGAATGTGTATATATGTTATACTGTCAAATTGTTGTTCTAACAATCTCACACATAAGAACCTTCTCAATAACGTCAAATCTCTAACATGGTACAAAACATTGAGCTGTGACACTACTAACTCCGAATCAAGACGTACCTCAAGAGATAGAACGTCATGTAGAATGGCATCCTGTAGAAGCTCAATAACGGCGCTATATTCAGCAACATTGTTGGAAGATGGCCATAGACATACACCTCATGAAGACAGAACCTGACCCATAGGAGTATAAATCACCCAAGCAGTAGAGGATGAGTGTTGAGTGTGACGGCTTGCACCATCCACGAATCCTATGTAGGTGGAAAATTCCCTTGACATCTGCCAAAAGAAATGGAAACTAATCACAAACTCGATCACGATAAAAAAGACCTAACTATGCAAAGTTGTACAATAATATACAACAAGCAATCTTGGCTAAAGATTATGCATAGTATTTTTTGAGATAGAGCCCATTTCTAGGCTCTGCCAAAGCTATGCCTTCGTAATATACTAACTCATAGGCACCCTTCTCTAACACATGCTTGACCACGTAAGGACCACGCCACATAGGATTAAACTTCCCTGCCCCCAAGGGTTCTTTCGGTTGATCCCACAAGAGGACCAAGTCTCCTTCACTAAACACTCTTGGACGGGTAGACTTATCGTATTGGACCTTAACGCGACGCTTATTAACCTCTAGAGCCACCAAGGCATCTCGACGCTGCTCATTAAGTTACTCGAGGTGAACCAAACGCTCCTCCAAAGGTGAAGTGTTTGGTAAGAGTTCCACAGCTAGCTTCAATGAAGGAATCTTGCATTCAACCAGCAATATTGACTCCACTCCATGCACAAGCTGATATGGAGAAAACCCAGTGGCAGTATTAACTGCGGTTCGATATGCCCACAAAGCAGGATACAACACAATGTGCCAATTATTCTTGCTTTGTGTGATGGTTCGTTGGAGAATGGATTTGAGTGATTTATTCACTGCCTCTACCTGTCCATTCGCTTAGGGGTAATAAGAAGATGAATGCTCTTGCTTATACCCTAAATTGGATGCCAACTCTTCCATCATACGGTTCTGAAAGTGCGAGCCATGGTCAGTGACAAGCTCTTTCGTAATCCTGAACTGAGTAATGATTTGGTTGAATACAAAGTGAGCGACTGTCTCACCGTTGGATTTTACTGTAGGCATAGCCTCAGCCCATTTCGTGAAGTAATCAACAGCCACTATAATGTGATGGTGCCCCCCAGCCGAAGCTAGGTTACAATCCATAAAATCGAGCCCCCACTTAGTGAAGGGACTGGCGGTAATAATGGTATGTAACGGGGCATGTTTCAAGCACATATTACGTGCGAACACCTGGAAAGGGTGGAATTTCTTGACCTCATCTACACAATCTTTAAAGATCGACGGCCAGAAATAACCCGCTCTCAAAATATTTTGAGTTGTAGAAAGCCCAGATAAATCACCACCACACACCCCTCCGTGGCAATCATTCAGCACAACCTCAGCCTCATCATGAGTTAAAAAATGTCGTAAAATGGAATCTACCCCACGGTGGTACAAAGTATTGTCCACTATAAGGTAGTTCTTAGAGACATCACGTAATCGTCGTCATTCATCTCGCGAGAGGTGAGTAGGGGTCCTCTGCGTTTGCAGATATACTATGATATCCCCGTACCATGGGTCTAGTGTAGAGATTAAGAAGATGTGTTCATCAACAAATGTATCTTCACATACCAACTCCTCGGTCTCACTCAGAAAATCCGATATGAGTTTTGCAAAGACTAAAGACTTCTTCGATTTTGCCGAAACAAACTCGAGATCAAATTCTTGCAGAATGACAATCCATTTATTATACTTTCCCCCAATCATCCTTCGTGTGAGGACGAACTGAAACGGATTGACATGGGCCACAACCAAGGTCTGGCGAAGGATAATATAATGTCTCAAACGCTGAACCGCATGTACGGTAGCTAAAGCAAGATTCTCGACATGAGAATAACGAATCTCTACGTCAAGTAGGTTTCGGCTTAGATAATATATGACATGCTCTTGGAGCTCCTCATCCTCTTGAACCAAAACCATACCAATCGTCTCTAAAGATGCGGCCACATATAATATAAAATCACGGCTATAATCTGGAGGACTAATCACCGGGGCCGATGCTAGCACTCGCTTGAGTGCATCGAAGGACTCTTGGGCTCGCTCATCCCATTCAAAGGGAGTATCCTTCTTCAAGAGACGCATAAATCCCCTAGTCAAATTGGCAAAGTTGACAACAAATCTTCGTAAGAAGTTTGCCATGCCTTGCAAACACTAAATATGACGAATATTCTTCAGGGGACACAACTGAAGTATTGCCTCAACCTTCAAAGGGTCGCCTCTTATACCCTCCTTTAAAACGATGAATCCTAACAAACGACTTGACTTCACGCAAAAGATGCACTTATGAGGATTTAATCTAACTGAATAGTGCTGGCATCTTTCGAATACCAATCTCAAGTGATAGGGATGACGTATTCTCATACAAGAATGAGTAGCGAGGTCATCCAAAAATACTTCAATAATAGACTTGAGATCGTGGAAGATCAAGGTCATCGCCCGCTGAAATGTAGCTCAGGCATTTTTAAGGCCGAAAGGCATTTTCTGATATGCAAACGTTCCCCAAGGACAAATAAATGCAGTCTTGTGTAGGTCCTCAGGTTTAATCTGTATCTGATTATACCTGAAAAATCTGTCCATGAAGGAGAACACCTCACTACCTGCACACTCATTCAAAATTTGATCAATAAATGGTGTGGGGAAGTTATCCTTAGGACAGGCACGATTCAAATCGTGGAAATCAGTGCATATGTGGATCGCTCCCTACTTCTTATCTACCGGAACAGGGTTTGAAACCCACTCTGTCAAGGGAACGGGATAGATGAAACTGGCTTTCAACAGCTTCTCTATCTCTGCCTTAATGGTGGGTGTTTTCCTAGGATTCACGGTGCGTAAAAATTGTCGAATAGGCTTAGTGTTGGGGTAAGTCTTAATCTCATGTTCGACAATTCGAGGGTCAATACCTGGAATCTCGTCATAAGACCAAGCAAAAATATCACGGAATTCCTTGAATAGATCGGTATATTCTAGAATCTCAGCATGGGAACAATCCGCCCCAATATAGACATTCTCTATTGTGCCAGGATTGCGAGAAATGTTGATAGGAATCATTGAAGATATGTTCACCATGTTTCCATCAGCCATCGGACCAGGAGAGCTTAATGGAACCACAAGACTACCAAATTTCTGACTAAGAATCTCCCTATAATCCTCATGCTCTAAACGGTAGAGCTCTGGAAGAAAGTACGGTCTATGATGAAGTTCCTCCCATGGTGGCTCAACTCCCGACATAGCCTCGATAATCGCTTCATCTGAAGGAAAAACCATATCAAGGTAGTCGTGGGCATGAGAAGACTGTATTGCCCATGCCAGTAGCACATAGGGGTCTTCCATTTGAGGAAATTTGGGGTCTAGAATGGGCCTCCTAAGGAAAATAATAAAATAATAGTCAAAATAATAAAATAATAGTTAAAATAATAAAATAATAGTTATTAATTTTGGAGGAAGAATGATAAAAACTACTTTTTGTGTTCGTATTTTCGACATATCTCCCTATGTTTTTACTCAAATTCTGAGTGGGAGAGCTCGTTGGATGCGAAATTTAATTTCGCATCCAACGAGTCCCACACTGCATACTTTTGGTGGACCCCGCTATCCCAAAAACAAGAAATACCTGAAAAAACGTGATGATGACATCATCATCATGTTTTTCAGGTATTTCTTGTTTTTGGGATAGCGGGGTCCACCAATAGTATGTAGTGTGGGTACTCGTTGGATGCGGAATTAAATTACGCATCCAACGAGCTCTCCTGCTCAGAATTTGAGTAAAAACGCAGGGAGATATGTCGAAAATACGAACACAAAAAGTAGTTTTCTTTTATGACAAATATGTCAATTCAACCATTATGGTTGACTCATTTTATTGAAATTCTATTGGTTCTTGAATTCCAACTCACAAAATGTATTTTTGGCGTGTTTTCTTATAAGGCCCATTTTAGACCCCAAATTTCCTCTAATGTTCCTCCGTCTGCGAAGAAGAAGAACAAGGCTCTGCAACACTCTTGAGATTAGCTTGATAATCTATCATGGCTGCAGGCAACATCACGCTCATCTCGATAGGCTCACTCGAAGCACTTGATGTAGGAAGAATCCAAGGGTCTTCCATATGGGTTGTGCGAAAAGACACCGAGGTCGTAGATGTCGAAGCCTCATCGAAACTAGATCCTATCATGAGTATCGATGCAGGACAACTAAAGCTTCCCATGAGGGATGGATACATGCCTACACCCACACTCCCAGTTGCTAGCTGAGAGTGCTCAACGTTCAGGATCGAAGCTCTCGAAGATGTGGTAATAGATGGATTCTTGAATGCCATTTGATCAATTGTTACAATCTTCCCATTATGTGGAAAGCATACAACGCGAAACAGGGAAGAAGCAATAGCTTGCATACTGTACATCCAATTCCTACCCAGTAGGAGGTTATAATCAAGGGGTGCATCATTCACCTCAACCTCTATCGCAACGGTCTTCCCCACCAAACAGAATTTAAGGGAAGGAAGGATGCCATGCGGCCTAAAAGATCTCCCATCGAAAGCAGTTAACATAGTCGCTGATTTAGACAGCTCAGGAGAATTGAGACCCTTCCAACAGGCCAAAGACATCACAGAAGCAGCAGTGCCCTCGTCAATCACAGTACGTTTGACGGTCATACCAAGACATTCTACGTGCACCAAAATAGACACATAGTAGGGCAAGTGAGGCTGATGTCCTGTGGTTTCAAATTTGATCACCGAGGAAGAATCATCATCGTTCACACCAAGAGCAGAAAGCAACGCCTTCCTTTGCGAAGGACAAGTCTGAAGCACTTCCAATGCAGACATCGCACAAGGAGTGTGGCCCAAATCCTCAACAATTGAATAATTCTGGGCGGCTCGGGCATTTGGATTATTCCCTGAATGCTTAAGGACTCCCTTAGGAATGCGAGGTGCAGCCTCAGGTTTATCCACAGGTTTCTCAATGCGCAAAGGAGTTCCTGGTGGATCAGGCTCTTTGCCTGGGCTGGGTTGTGACGAACTATAATCTTTCACATGAGTCACAACCTTGGTAGCACGGACCATGTTAATTTACCCATGACCACTACCCTCTGGTGGATCACCATCACTAGACTGGTCATGGGACTTCGAGTTCATATTCTGGTTATGCGGTAAAGGGTTCGTAAGCACAGTTGGGCCTTGTCCTAAGAATCTCGAAGCTTCGCCAATCCGAGGGCACAAGTAAGTGAGGTGATCATCCTTACATAACTTGCAAGGGAACTTAACCTTATGTTTAGCTTGCTTGTCCCCCCCCAGCATTTTTACCGTTCTTGTCATTATTGTTAGCATTCTCATTGTTATTTCCACCCTTTCGATTATTATTTTTACCCTTTTTTCTATTCCGTCTGAGATGCTGGTTACCCTTCTGGTCCGACGATTGTATAGAAATTACATTTTCCATTTGGGAGGGTTGAGATGAAGCCGTATCTTGTCCCGAATCAGATTGGTTGATCGACAATTTACTAGCTTGTTTTGCAACCGAATCCGCAGGTTTCGCACTTGCACAACCCACAATGCCATTGGCATGTGGTCCAGGTTTGACTTTGGGATAGAAACTGGAACGAGGAGCATTGGGAATAATCTCATACAACAAACCAGACTGAGCATAGATCAAGTCCAGTTCCTGCACCCTAAAGATCGCTTGTTCCTCATTCTGCACTCCGGATGTGGAAACATCCTTCGCGATATACGACAATAACGACTTGAGGAACCACTCGAGAAGGAACTCCGGCGGTATAAAGGCTTTAATTAATCTCTTCCATCTATGCCACTCTTGAATATGATCAGAAATATGGGTGGCTTTATCTTGCCGAAATGTCGACAAGAGTTCAATACCAACGTCATAGCGCACTGGTAGCTGGAAGTTATTAAGAAAATTCATCGCAAGGTCGTCGAACAAAGTAAAAGCACCCCTAGGTAACTCTATATACCATTTCGCAGCAGGCCCTATGAGGGTGCGTTGAAATAGTCTCAAAGGGACTGAGTCCTGATGTAATGAATTCGAAGAGCACCATAGGTGAAACGTAGTAACGTGTTCGCTCGGATCCTCTCCTGGTTTTCCTTCGAACTTAGGTATGTCTGAAGGAAGCTTGGTAGGGACAGTCGGCCAAGCCGGGTCATGAGCCATAGGATCATTCATAATTCTCGATAAGTCAGGAAGATTAAGCGTCATGAGGAAAGGGAGCCTAGGATGATGAGGTCGATGGACCGCTCCCTGGTTCATATAGGGTTGATTACCACCATGGCCTTGGCCATAGTGTCCTCCTCCTGTCTAAACCTTATAGGGTGGCGTGGAAGTACCATAACATGATGGTCCTTGACTAGTAGGAGCTACAAAGCCATAATTAGGACAGTAAGCAGGTTGTTGATACCCACCTCCATAAGGTGAG
Source organism: Pseudotsuga menziesii (assembly GCA_001517045.1). Classification (NCBI taxonomy): domain Eukaryota; kingdom Viridiplantae; phylum Streptophyta; class Pinopsida; order Pinales; family Pinaceae; genus Pseudotsuga; species Pseudotsuga menziesii. Next base: position 103,243 of record LPNX010981995.1, read on the forward strand.
GAAACCTGTCCATACTGCGTCCCATAATAAATTCCATAGGTCATCGCATGCGATGCCCCATGAGACACTCTGTAGGTAGGAATATAAGTTCTATAAGTAGGGATATATACCCTGGAAGTAGCAAGGTGACCTCTAGAAGTATGAACATAACCTCCCGACGTAGCGGGAGGCATGTGGACTTGAGACACAATCGGTCTATTAACCACAGTATGGGCCTGACTCATAGCCATGTGCCAACTCGAAGGACCACGTGAATAAGGTGGAGGATGAACATTTGAAGAACTAGGGGCCGAGGACGAAGGAATCTGAGTAATAAGATATGTATTACCACTTATCGTCACTCATCTCGGATCTGGTATCCTAATTAGATCGCTAACCCTAGACCTAGGAGGGAGATATGATGGAGCTTCCACCACTGGGACGGAAGGTGCAATGTGACTAGTGCTCCCAAACCTCTCCGCATTGTAAGGAATGAGAGTGCCCCCAGGCATAGTGCTAGGCTCAAAATCGGATTCTACATGAAATGTCAAATCGTGTATAGGGAAACCAGACGTAGCATAACTACCGTAGCTAGTAGTGGCGGGTTCAAAATGAGTCTCGGCGTCCTATGGCATGCCATACCGGTAACGCGTCAATGGGGAATCAGCCCTAGAGTGAGTAGGTCTATCATGTAAGGGTCCTATCTAAGAAATCAAAGGACCTAACTTGGCTAAGTCAGGTGAAGGATCATAAGTAGGTGTAAATTCCCCATCGTCTTCATGAATGGGAGGAGGTGGTTCAGGAATACCTTCTGAAGAATCCCCCATGGTGTGTGAATCAATGTGTGACATAGTCCGATTGGACTGTCTAGGTATCTCTCCCAAAGGAGGAGGAGAAGTAGAAGGCGGAAGTCCTACTAAACGAAGAGAACGACACGGAACCGCACTCGAATCCACAATGACTCAAAAAATAGCAAAGACTATCTATTTACGTAAACCCTAGGCCAACTATCATGCACAGAGCAATCAATAATACAATCTAAAGCCAAATGCAAGCAAACAAGGTCTGGATAAGTGAGCTCCCAAATGAAGCAGGTATGTCTCACCTAGGAGAGGCTTGAGACTCCCATACACAACAAGTGGAGGTACATAACCAATTATTGTGGCCCTCAGCTTCAACGTGTAAAGGGACTGTGTTGTCTGACACCAACCTGGCCAGGACACATGCAGAATAACCTCTACAAGTACCCCCTCGATATCCTAGGTAAGGCCATTAAGGTCACCTCAATATACTCAATGCTCAGGCGGATAGTCGCAGGCAGGATTGACCGTATGGGCAGGATAGCAAAGCCCGAAACTCTCGAAAGAGCCCCCATATACGAATACAATCCTGGAAATATCTCCGGTGCTACTCAGTTATGACTAGGGGTCATCCCAATCAATAACCGCTCACACTGTCTCGTGATTAACTCCCTTTTGAGAGGAGGATCCTGAGAACACTGGTTATACCAAGGATTTCACACACTAACCTGGACAGACACCTAGATGTTGTTGTTTAGTGATCTTGGAGAATTGACTTACAATGAACTATTCCAAGATCCTAAAACCTAATCTTGTTGGTGCAGCCTAGAAAATAAAAGAGTGTAATTCATTTTAATTTAGCGTTGATTTTAGTTGGCTTTATTACTCAAAAATAGGATATGGTCATGCAACTAGTGGTGTTATGATGCAACAAGAAGTAAAATGCACACCTAACAATCAATGCAAATGCATTGTGTCCATGAAAATAGGGTATGCTACTACATGAAATGCACAATTTTTCTTCAAATGATGAATGCAACTTTTCCTATATGAAGTCCTAACTAGTACTCCAAAGCAAATCTAGATCTAGTGCAAGTACAATGCAAAGTGCAAAATGCAATGCATGATGATAAGCAAATGTTTTTGGATTTTTTGAGAATAAAAGAGATACAAAAAGCAAAAGAATGATTATACGACGCTTAGACTCTGCAAGCACACGTAAACAGCACTCAAGCAAAGCACTAAGGTAAAAGAACTCTAATGCACTAATCTCAAACAAAAAATTGAAAATGCCATGACAAGAACTTTCCTAAAAAAAAATTTGGGCTAAAAAAAACGTTTCTGGTCAAGAACAGAGGTCAAAACAGACTCAGGCAGTGCCAAAGGAGACTCAGCAAATATCAAAATTCACCAAGCAACCAATTATCTTCCACAAAAAGCCAAAATCAAGGGTATACGCGACTGTTCGCAGTAAACCCGCGTGTATACGCGGAAATCACAGAGGAAACCGCGTGTATACGCGACTGTAAATCAAAAACCCGCGTACAGGAAGAAAAAGTGCATAAAATCAAGGCAAACAGACAGGCTGAGACAAACTTCACACCAATCAAACTCTACTAGGCATACATGCCCCCAGACCTAACACAGAAACAAGAGAGAAAGAGCACTTCAAATACATTGAATGCCGAGAAAACAACCCCCAAAGGACAACTACTAGGAACTCCCCAGTGAAGTTTCCAATTCTATTACGGAGAGAAATTCCTATGGCTTGGGGCACCACAACAGACAGCTTGACTCCAGAAATCAATCCTTTCCAATATGCAATAGAAATTAAATGTCTAACACTAAAGGATCAGACCTCATACCTTACTCCGGACGGTTGAAGTAGATCGCCGTTGAGCTTTCCAATCTTCAGCTTGAATTGCTATATTACTTCCTCAACAACAAGTAAACAATACAAGAATTTTATATATCATGGTGTTATATCTATTCTAGCATATATAATCAATAATGTAAAAGCATTTGACATAATCCCATGGATAAAATATTCATTCAAATACACATCATTGGACAGGAAAAGATATTTCTATTAATATAAATCAGAGATTACAAGATACAACCTCTGACGGCACGTTTGCGAATCAGAGAAACTGAATCCCCCACTTGGGCCTCCACCACTTCAATCCTCCATCTCTCGATAGCAAGATCACAAGCAAAAGGCAAGCTTGGGAAGAACACAAAAGTGCTCCAAGGGACAAAGGGATGCAGACTCAAGCATAAGTTCCGGCAACAATGGACTATAGTTTCATTGCTCTCAATTCTCTCATATGCCTTCAATGTACCAAGGGGTTCCGTATATAGCTTTTCAAAGGGGTAATGAAAGGTCGAATCCGAGCGATCTCAAGGCATATGGAAGGCCAGGAGTCAGCTGAGTCGGATCCATGTCAAGGAAAACTCCAAAAGGATTTGGATTATGCACACATCTCAATGTACGCGGTTATATGGGTCAAACCCGCGTATGTACGTGCTTATAGGGTTAAAAGTCACATATAGCATTTTTCATGTGTTTTTAGGGATGATCAAGGAAACATCAAAGGACCAAAAGTGATCCATAGGGTCTAAGGAGTCTACAGCGGGACAGGGGAAGGCCATACAAAGTGTGATTCACCTAGAGTGGTGAAATCCGCTATAACACTAAGTCTAATATAAACAGCTATTACTCCACATGAATGTGGGATAATGCAACCTATTAACTGGACGACTTAACAACTATTACTTACTCCCCATGAATGTGGGATAATACATCATACTAATAGGGTGACTTACAAAGCATATGCATCCGACAAAATATACCAAGAAAATAAAGAGGGTGGTTGACACAAGTTCTTAACCTCCCCTCCCTCTTAGGAAAAGCTTTGTCCTCAAAGCTTTATATGTGGAAACTGCTGCTAAATATGAAGGAGCGGTTCCCATGTAGCATCCTTTGGTTGTATGCCGTGCCACTGAATTAAGACCTTTGTTATGGCCCAAGAGAAAAGCTGACGAGTGCGCTTATTGAGGATGGCCTCCGGTTCCAAAATGATGGATCCTTCCGTATCTAGCTATGGTAAAATAGTTTATGCTCTGATGTTGGTGCCAATCACTTTCTTGAGACAAGAGACATGAAATACTGGGTGAATCTGAGAAGAAGGAGGAATTTCCAATTTATAAGCAACATACCCAATCTTTTGAAGAACTTTATATGGCCCATAGAAATTTGGAGCTATCTTTTGATGCCCTTTGAGTTTCATGGAGGATTTCTTGTAAGGATGCAAACAAAGAAAAACCATATCACTAACTTGAAAGGTGCGCTCAGAACGGTGTTGATCAGCTTGTTGCTTCATGCGATTTCTTGCCATGTGAATATTCTCTTGCAGAATGTGGAGAATATGATCAAAGTTTCACAGAACCATGTCAACTTCCTGAACTGGTGAACTATGGGGGGTGTATGGAAGGAGCACTGGGGGTGGATACCCATAAACAAATTCATATGGAGTCATTTTAGATGTAGTATGGTAGGAAGTATATTAAATTTGTACAGTGATCTAGGGACTAAAAATAAGTCTCCTCAAATATTAATAACAAATAACTCATGAAAATGGTGTAATCGGGTTACAAAATGAGTAGCCACTCTGTATATTCATACAAGGAATGAGTAATTACATTACAATGTCATGATGCAAGCATGAATGACTAGCCATTCAAATCCTCAAGGAGGTCATTCGAATTGAATGAGTGAGTCTAGCTTAAATGAATGTAAGACATAGTCAACACTCAAGTTAACCACTAATCAAAACCCTAATTGACTCAATTGAGCCCTAACTGAAGTTGGAGTGCAATAAATGACTAAGTATTAACTAAAAGAGATTAGACAGATATCACAGCAAGCCAACCATCAAGTGGTAGCGCTTCAATGACTCCAATGAACCCCGATGAGGTTAACTAAAGTGTAACTGGACATCAGAAGTGGTTGGAGGTGCCCTTGTTGACTCCAGTTCATTAAATAATCAATTTAATGAAGGGAGGAACCTTCACTACCCTGTTTAACTTATTGTAACCACCAGTTAGCAATAAAGTGCATTAATGACACTCAAATCACCCCCGGAGTGCTCCAGTTAGCCTCCCCAAATGTAGGAGAAGGCTAAGTTATCCTCCTTGACTAAAGGTAGGCATGGGTGTGATCTAGATTATGACATTTAATGCTCCACTGATGTCAATTAGGTCAATAATACTTAGGATAGTGGTTTAACTAGGCCAAATTGACCAAAATGAGTGTGTAAGGTGGTAAATGTCTCCAACACCCCCCCTTAAGCTATACTCGGGAGGCGTTAGAAAACATAAATGCATAAAAATGGTAGGGCCCCAGAAACTAAGGCCATAGGTCACCATGTACAATGTTGAAACTAAAACAATGCTCAAAAACAAACTAAGTGAGGAAAAGAGGGAAAACCTAGTGGGAAACCCCCCCCCCCCCCCCTCAAGCTGAACACTAAAAGTAGTCTGAATCACCCTGATGAACTCACTCCCAACAGTGAACGTAGGTAAGTGAACTTATTTTCTGAAAATTTCTCGGTGAAGATGTTTGCAATCTGCTCATTAGTCGGGCAGTATTGCAGAATGATGGTCCTATCATGCACTAGCTCCTTGATATAGTACATGTGGATCTCTACATGCTTGGTCCTCTGCCTGGTAACTGGATCTATGGATATCTTAATATCACTTTGACTGTCACAAAAGAGGATAGTGGACAAAGTACTACCAATATTAAACTCTGAAAGAATTCCTTGCAACCAAACTGCTTGGATGCAAGCATTCCCCGCTCCTCGATACTCGGCCTCTGCTGAAGATAGTGCTATGGCAGCCTGATTTTTGATAGACCAGAAAATGGGGCCACCACCAAACATGAATACATATTTGGAAGTAGACTTCCGATCAATAGAATCACTCTTCCAATCGGAATCTGTGTATCCAACCAGCTCTAGCTCAGAGTCTGCAGCATAGTGAGTGTCGTAGGTCCTGTTTCCATGAATATATTGAAGGATCCTCTTTGCTACCTTCCAATGAATATCATGAGGCTAATACATATATCTTGATACAACATTCATGGCATAACAGATATCAGGCCAAGAATGTGTCAAGTACAACAAGCTACCAATCAGTTGTCGATAGATAGTGCAGTCCATGGGAGGTGTGCTTTTTCCTTCTTCAAGGCTGATCCCTGAAATGAAAGGGAATGGTGTAGGCCTGCATTCAGCCATGTTAAACTTGAATAACAGGTCTGAAATTTATTTGGACTGATTTACCATTATCCCATCAGAATTTTGCTCAATTTCGAGCCCCAAATCACTCATTTCAAAGGCATTATGGAGAGCAGTTTTGATGGCTGAAATGGAAGCAATTGTGCTACCTATGATCAGTAATTCATCAACATATCAAAAAATAATAATTAAATGACCATCAAACTTCTATAAATACACATTTGGATCTGATCTACACCTTTGGAAGTTTTGCGAGAGAAGGAAGGCATCCATCTTGGAATACCACTCTCTTGGGGCCTGTTTTAACCCATATAGTGACTTCTTTAGCTTGAAAACCAAAGGTGGATCAGTGATGTATCCCTAAATATGCTTCATGTATATCTCCTCATGAATATATCCATGCAGAAAGGCTGAATTAACATCCATATGATGCACTTCCTTGTGCTTAGATATTGAAATTGCCAAAACTAGGCAGATGGAGTCCATTTTTGCAACTGGTGCAAAGGTCTCATGGTAGTCCACACCTTGGACCTGAGAGAAACCTTTTTCCACCATAATTTCCTTATATTTTCAGGTTTTTCCATCAGTAGAAACCTTGGTCCAAAAAAATCCACTTGCATTGAACCAATTTCCTTCCCAGAGGAAGAGAAACTATCTCCCAAGTAGTGTTTTTCTGAAGAGAATTCATCTCTTCATCCATGGCAACTTGCCATATCGGATCCTTCTGAGCATGGTAGTAGGATTTTGGGTCTGAAATAAGCATCAAATAGAAATTTTTGGACTACAAATTATCAGTACAAGAGAGCGTAATACCTTCTCTTTGGAAATCAGACCGGGTTCTCCTTGGATCATCCGAATTTCCAATGTTATCTCCTGCGGAGGAGAGTGTTTGTCGGGCCCATGTGGGAAGATGATTTTGTACTTCAGGTCCTGATTCAGAATCCAATGATTTCTGCACACTGATATCAGTAATCAGAGGATCCAAATCAGGGTCATGACCCCCAATTCCATCATCCATATATTTAGTAGAATAGGAAGGAAAATCAACAGTTTTCTCCTTCACTAGTTCCACCTCCTGAAGAGGCTCATCAAAATTGACACTTATCTCAATGATGATATGTTTTGTTTTGATATTCAATAGCTTGAATCCTTTTTATTCATTAGGATACCTAATAAACAGACATTCTATGCTTTTCGGTTGCAAATCCCTTCTTTTATCAAGTGGAATCCGGGCCCATGCAGTGGATTCAAACACCCGCAGGTTCGACACATCCGGCTTGTGTCCGAAGTATACTTCGAAATGGGTTTTTGCTTTCATGGATGAGTGTGGAAACCTCTTCTAAATTTATGTTGCAGCATGCATGGCTTCAGCCCACAAATTTGCAGCCAACTTCTTTGATTCCAACATACAGGTGGTCATCTCCTTGAGAGACCGATTATTCCTTTCCGCTACTCCATTCTGCTGGGGAGTGTAGGGAATTGAATGTTGGACCTGAATACCACTTTGGGAGAATATGTGTAGAAACTCATTACTGACATACTCCCCACCATTATCAAATCTCAAGATCTTGATGTTAAGCCCAGAGGCATTCTCGATCAAGGCCTTCAGTTCAGAATTTTTTTTACATACTTCAGATTTCTTTTTGAGAAAGAAGACCCATGTGTACCTTGAAAAATCATCAATAAGAGTCAGAAGATACCTTGATCCATTCATGGATGTGACAGGCATCAGACCACTGATATCAAAATGTATCATCCCCAACATGCATGCATCTCGGTTTGCCTTCCCCTGATCGAGCTTGTGCTTAGGGTGTTTTCCAATCACACAACCCTTGCAATTTCTAGTGGTTGCCTTGATGACCGGGAGGCCTTCAACCATGGAGTTTTTCTATAATTGATGCAAATATTTGAAATTTAGATGGCCAAACCTTTCATGCCACATCCTACTAACTTCATTTCCATGAGTTAGCAGAGCGGTGGGCTTTTCATCCGCAACAAAGTGAGAGAACTCATAGGCTCTTGCATGATGGTTTGCAAGGCATTTAGCAATGATTTTCCTGGATGCAAGCTCCATTATCTCATGGGGACTTCACTTAGTGAACCTCTCACATAGCACATGTGATCATGGGATATTAAAGAATACCCTTAATTTCCAGAGATATTGACCCAAACTCTTTTTGTTGAAACCCCCTCCCAATACTTAAAACCTCCTCCCCACCCCTTTTTATACCTCAATCCTTATAAACCACCCACACCACCCCACCTTAAACCCCTCATCCCCCCCAATACCTGCAATATATTGGTTCAATTTTTGATAATTTTAAAACCCACAATATGAACTAACGTGATAGGATATTGGTCAACAAGTGAATCCCCCGTGCACTATCTCAACATCATTTGGGCTGAAATAAAATATCTTAGGAACTCCAGTATGTGTCATCTGATAGACACTAAGGAAATTTGATTCCAGATATGGTACATACAAAACATTTGAAAAATAGACATTCTCAAGATCAACCGTACCTTGTCCTTCTGAAATGATGGTGGAGTCATCTCCCATGTGGATGGGGATGGATTTGCAAGTCTCCAAGGATGAAAAGGAGTCTCTTTCAGCCATCATGTGGTTTGAAGCTCCAGAATAAATCAAGAGTGCTTTGGACTTCGAAGTGCTTGCAATGAGGGCATGACCTTTTTCATGTTGTGGTTCCCGATCTTGCTGATCTCTCCTCTGAAACATTTCCGGAATATTGATGTGATTTCTCTCAAGGATAGAGGTAGATTCATCAAGCTTCTTCTTCATGCAAGCATGTTTAGGGTGGAATCCCTTCCGGCAGTATGAACACTTGAATTTTTCCATTCCATGGTGCCCTTTTCCTTTGTTCTTCCTTGAGCCGAAAGACTCATCATGTTGCTAGTTTTCAACTCTAGGCTTAGGAGCATAAAATTTATTTTTTGGGTTCTTCTGCTGCTTTCCTTTACCCTTCGGATCTTTGGGCCCCAAGACATGGAGGGATTGATCATGGGAGGATCTGATGATCCCCATCTGGACAAGCTTATCATGTTCACTTGTTAGGGACTCAATGAAGGCATTGAGTGTAGGCATATTCCATCCAGGGGTTGTGAGCTTCCCCGCACGAAATGTAGAAACAAAAACTGAATAATCAACTCCAAGTTTGGACAGTATGGCGAGGATGAGATGACCATCTGCCTTCTCCACTTTGCATTGCTTCAAGAGTAAGACAGTGTGCTTGAACTTTGTGAAAAATTCATTCAATGTATCGAAATTGGAAGGCTGGAGAGACATTAATTCATTTTCTAGATGGTAAACTCTCAAGTCATCTTTCTTTCCATATAGGGTTTCCAATTTCTCCCATGTTTCCTTTGGAGTATTCAATCCCGAAAGATGGAAAAGAAGATCCTAGGAAATAGAGAGGCACAAGAATCCAAAGGCTTCATCCTTCATGTTCAACAATCTTGATTTGTCTATAGCAGAACCAGGCTCAGGTTTAGTGTCCATGGTAACTCTATAGAGTCCTCTGGAGCGCAGCTGAATCTCCATGTCTCCTTCCCATGAGTGGAAATTGTATAGAGTCAAAAGATCTACTGAGGAGGCCATCTGGATCTGCTGGAGTGAATGCTTCACCTGTAGAAAACCTGAAAATCACAACAGAAAGGGAAATGTATCTGTTGAATTTCCCATTTCATTCCCTTCCAAAATAAGCTACGTTGTGCCCGCTCATAAGTTTTGAGGAACCCAGAGTGCCCTGCCACTGGAGAAGCATGGAGCTCATAGAAGACAGCCTGGTGAAGATCTGTGCTCTAGCGAAGCACCAAGTGACCCTTGTATCTTAGAGAAGAACCATCCCAAGAGTAATGTGGTACAAGAGAAGGATTACTGGCCAACTGTTGGATGATTTGTGAGAAGGAAGAGTCATTGACATAGCCTTGTTGAACGTATTATAACCAATTTGGAATAGGCATAGAAATAGCTGAAAGAGAAGCATGGTCATCAAATGTGCGGGAAAGAGCATCCACCACAAGATTGTCCTTACCCTTCTTGTAAGTGATCTCGTAGTCATAACCCATGAGTTTTCTAACCCATTTTTGTTGTGTTGGGGATGAGACTCATTGTTCCAGGAAATATTTCATACTGTGGTGATCAATCTTGATGCAAAAATGATTCCCTAAGAGGTATGGATGCCACTTCTAAACGGCATGCAAAATAGCCATCATTTCCTTCTCATATGTAGAGACAGCTAAATTCTTACCAGACAGGGATTTTCTGGTGAATGCAATGGGATGTTCATCTTGGAGGATGATAGCACCAAGCCCACTATCACAAGCATCACTATCAATGGTGAAGGGCTTGGAAAAATTAGGCATAGCTAGAACATGTGTGATACACATAGCTTATTTCAATTTCTCAAATGCACACTCAGCAGCAGGTGTCCATGCAAAAGCATCCTTTTTCAATAGAGCTATTAATGGAGCTGCAATCTTCCCATAATCCTTAACAAACTTGTGATAGTAGCGAGTAAGTCCCAAAAACCCACGAAGGCTCTTCAAGGTCTGAGGAGGTGGCCAATTTTTCATGGCATCGATTTTGGCAGGATCGACATGAACCCCTTGTGCTGAAACAATATGCCCGAGATACTCTACTTCCTTCTACCCAAAAACACATTTATATTGTTTGGCATAGAGATGATGATCACAGAAAATTTGCAGTACAGGATCCAGATGTTGGATATGCTCAGCCCAGGTTTTATTATAGATGAGGATATCATCAAAGAAGACCAGAATGAAGTTTCACAAGTAGGGACGAAATATTTTATGCATCAATTCTTGGAACATGGAAGGGGCGTTTGTGAGGCCAAATGGCATGACCAAAAATTCATAATGGCCATCATGTGTGCGGAAATTTGTTTTAGGGATATCATCCGCATGGACCCGAATTTGGTGATACCCAAAATGAAGATCCAACTTGGAGAAAAAATGAGCACCATGGAGCTCATCCAAAATCTCATCAACCACAGGAATGGGAAACTTATCCTTGATTGTGATGTGATTAAGTGCTCAAAAGTCGATCCAAAGGCTCCATGACCCATCTTTTTTCTGGACTATAAGGACCGGTGAAGAGAAGGAACTAGTGCTAGGGAGAATAACACCTTGCTTTAGTAAGTCTGGAACAAGCATCTCAATTTCTGTCTTGTGGTGAAATGGGTAGAAATAGGGATTGATGTTGGGAGGGACACTTCCAGGAAGGAGCGGAATATGATGGTCCTCAGGTAGGGAAGGTGGACATTCCACTGGCTCAGCAAACACACATGCATATCGATCCAAAATTTGTTGGAGATCCAATGGAGTAGTTGACACTGCTAAAGGTTGCATCTGAATGAAATGGGGCTGAGCGATGACACCATGTGAAATTTTCTTAATAATTTTAACCATGCGATGCGAACTGATGAGGCTAAGAGACCTTGGTTGTAAGCCCCACAATGTGTGTTTGGTACCATTGATTGAAAACAGCATCCAAAGTTCAGCAAAATCCCATAAAATGGGTCCAAGTGTGCGTAACCATTGAGCGCCCAAAACCACATCACATCTTCCTAAGGGCAAGGAAAACATGTCAGAGCGTAAGTTATAATTCCCCATAGATATGCGCACATTATGACACTTCCCTTTGAAAGGTAAGGTGCCCTCATTGGCAATCATGAATTCAAAGCTGGAGCAAGGATGGATGAAACAATCAACCTTTTTGGTGATCCTCAGGTCAATGAAGTTGTGAGTGCTACCAGAATCAATCAGGATTGTAAGAGGGAGTTTTTTGAAGAACCCTCTGACCCGCATGGTTTGTGGGGTGGTGACTCTAGCTAAGGCATGGAGAGATATATCTGGTTGGTCCTTCAGACCACTGATAAAAAAACTAAGGTAGAATGCATCAGGAAATCCCTCAGTGTGATTGGTTAGTTTCTCAAATTCTGTCTAATACTCCTGCATAGTGCCAGTTTGGCAAAGTTTGGTGAGTGCTCCTGTGAAGTCATCAAAAGCACTAGGGCCAAATCCCTGCAAGAGGAGTTGGGAAAAATATGTCTAGTTTGGCTCGACATGAGCCTTGATGTACCAATGAAACCATTCAAGTGCTTCATGTTCCAAATGAAAGGATGCAAGGGAGACTTTGTTGACATGAAAATTCTTATGTAAACTGAAATATTGTTCTTCCCTATAAATCCATCCAGTTGGATCATCGCCATTGAATCGAGGAAAATACAGCTTCGGCTCGTAGAAGTTGCTAGATGATGAGAACCTAGTGTCTGCAGAAGACTTAGGCTGGCGACAGTTGTTCATGGGTGAATGCTGAAAATGGAGGCAGAGAAATTTTTGATCTAGATCCTCAAGTTTGGACTTGATAGCGGCAAGTTCTTCTTCCATTTGTTTATTTTCTCCAATGTGGGTGACAACCATAAGTAGGTTTTTTTTTTTTTTTCCAGGTAATGGGTAGAAAAACAAAAATGGAGAGGGTTTTAGAAAAGGATATTTTTGATTTGGGAAAAAATTGGGGGGGTAATTGGGGTTTTACGGGGTTTTGGACACTTTTTTAGGGACAAGAAGCAAAAAATGTGAATTTTAGAGGTGGGATGAAGGAATTGGAAAATTTTTATGAGAGGGACAATGAAGAAGAAATGGAAAATGAACACTGTGGAAAAATTTGAAGGCGATTAGGTGAGAATCAGAGAAGTTATGACAAACCCTAAAAATTGACAAATGTGGAATTTCAGCCTTGAGGAAGTAAAATTGGGGATAGGGTCCGCAATGAAGGAATATGCAGAATGGTATTATGGGAGTGACAGTAAAATTTCAAAGGAAACGAAGCTAAATCAAGGAAGATATGGCTAAAAAATAGAAGAACTGATCTATGGCATTGCTAGAAGTTGTGTTTTATCAATAGGAAATGGAGTAAATGATATGTGACAATTCTAAAATTATACATGTTATCAACTGTAAATAGAGATGGACCCCAAGTATATTCCGCTTCCTATTGGTTCAAAGGAAGTCACTCGGCCACCAAGGCTGTCTCAAGCTTGAGTATTGGGGTAGTACTCCTCACTTCACGGCGCGGGTAAAACTGCTAACCGCTTGGCCAAAAATGACAGCTCTTTGGTTTTCCTCATGGATGTGAATCTAGTCAATCTGGTGGGGGTCGTTTCCCTTTTCGCTTGGCAGGTCCTCTCAATGGCCAGCTACTTTGGGGTTCATGTGGTACTCCTCACAATGAGTTTTAGGTCTATGCCCAAGTACTTTCCATAGTTAAGCAGATATGGTTTAATCCCTGATTTGGATGAATAATATTGTTGCAATAAGAAGAACAACTGTAAGGCTCATAGCACCAAGAAGCATGGCAGAGAAAAATAAAAATTTCCTGAAATTCCACCCAATGAGCCCAAGAAAGTGCTCTGATACCAAATGTGGAAAACCTCCTGCAATGAACAATAAAAATGCACGATATAACAAAAATATTGGAGCACAAAATACATTTTATTGATCGCGGGCCGCTTCGAGGGGGTAACCTCCTTTGAGCAAGCTCAATACAAAATAACTCTTCGATGCTTTCATTAGCCTCAACACATACTTATATACTAAGTCTAATCTAAACAACTATTACTCCACATGAATGTGGGATAATGCAACCTATTAACTGGACGACTTAACAACTATTACTTACTCCCCATGAATGTGGGATAATACATCATACTAATGGGACGACTTACAAATCATATGCGTCTAACAAAATATATCAACAAAATAAATATGGGGGTTGACACAGGTTCTTAACACGATGTCTCCTCAGAGTCCTCAGAATCTTCATGTCCTTTCGATATTGGGATATATTCCTCCTCTTTGTCACAAGACCCTTCATCTTCACATATCCGAAGTTCATGTTTGCTTCCTTCAAATAAACTAGGATTTCGTCCCCCCCTTTCAGTTTTCCTTCTCTTTTCTGATCTGAATCTTCTCCCACTCCTTAGGACTCCAACCTCTAGTTCAGTTTATGTTCTTCCGAGGAACATTTCAACGTACCCTTCCCCATGTTCTTACTTAGTAGTTTGTGACATAACCTCCTTCTAGGCAAATGAATCAACTACTCAAGTGAAAAATACCCTTCTCATAGGCAAGTAATTTTATCCGTGTACTGATACATAACAAGCATCTCCTTTGGGGTCGAAAAAAATTTCTTCCAGCTTCACTATATGAGGTTATAGTATCTACTGCAAACTCAGTAATATATCCTTGCAATATACTATCAACCCAAAATCAACAACTCTAGAAACAAGGTTACTTACACTAGTTACCTCATGAACCAGCTAGTTGCTCCACTCAACCGTATCCCTTCTTTAGAAATTGGTTTGCTTAGTCGCCAATCTTAATAACCATTCATGCAGTAAAATGGGGAACTCAACAAAGAAGATCTCATGAATATCATAGTATATATATTCATCTATCCATTTCTCTATGCTCAACCATGTTCTTGCGCTCTCTTCTTGCGCGAATGTTAGCATTTTAGAATGCAGCCAGTCTTCTATCTCCTTCTTCGTTGGGTGCCACAACATTTCCCTCAATTTGATCAACAAGGTCCCAGAAACGGAACCATTTGTTGGCCACTTTTCCTAACTCACGCGACTAAGGTTTTGCACAGCCTGTTAACCCAACAAATACCCGAGATACAGGCCCAACAAAGCAAGCCCCGTCGGAAACACCTGCGAAGTAGGCACAATATCACCCGAGATATCTCTTCGATGGGTAACCCTCGGAACCATGTTTCCATGATTATCAAGGGATTATAGTCCCTTGGCTCATAGCCAAGGAACTCAACAAAGGCAACAAGATGGATGGAAAAAGGAGTCAGTCTTGCGCGACCAAGCACAAATAGATGTCATCATTCGTGACTTGACCTTCCTTTCCACCTCGTAATTGGCACAACTTGTGCGGAGCAGCTGACTCATACCAATCGGACCTACAACTCGAGTCATGAATCAAGACAAAGCATACATGACGATATATATATGTTCATTCCAGTGATGCCTTCCCAATCATTCATCATCTGATTACATAATAACATCATAGATTTAAACATCATTTAACATTATACATAAAGCAGATAGTAACCATTCACATAAACATTCACCACATCAATCATTCATTCAAATGCAAGAGACAACGTGGAAACCCATCTGGGAAAAACCACCAAGGTGCTCTTCATCTGGCATGAGAAAAGGATACCGCACTTTGCAGTCTCCAGGATGCATATTGATCTTAATATATGTCTTTAAGACTCAGACTTATGGTTCTTGTGCTCTCTGGTTTGTTGTTGTACCCTACATCTACTCCTAACAATCTGTGCACACAACATCCAGATTTGTAGCTCAACAACCCTTCTATCGCTACCTGACTCTTCTTGAGTCTCCTCTCCCCTGATCTCTACAACATTGCAACAAAAGTGGCATACTTCACCATGGATTACCACTAAACAAGAAAACTATTACTTGGAGAACTGACATAAAACATAATCACAACCAACGATAAGCAACTAAAATCCACTAAAATCCAAGACAAGCCAACCTTCTAACTATTGCATCCCTCCTATTTATACTAGTTTACATGACCCCCCAGGGCCAACTGCATACCGGCAGTCGGTTAGCTTTCATCATCAGCCCTCCCTCGGGCTACAGCTATGGTGATCATGACTTGACGTGAGGCACTAACGGCCGGACTTACAAATATCCTCTCGTACATGTGTAGCTGCAGGCTTACGCCGCTATAAACGACCATAATATGGATTCTGTATCTGTCGCTTTCTGGCTGTTATCATTTGCGTGCTTCTGCACTTTCCTTTCCTTTTCCATGCACCTCTCTATTATGCCTACGAGAGTCCTTTGCTTCCTTCACAATATTATTTTTTTCTGTCACGCACGTGGTGCATCTTCCTTGGTTTCACTCGTGAACTTACTCCTTATGCTCCTTTCCTGGGCCAACACCCATCCTGAGGAGGACTACAGGACTACTGTGAAGACCTCTACTGGTTTCACACCATACCAATTGGGGTACATACTAGAGGCTACTCTCTCGATAGAATGCGAGATTCCTTCCCTGAAGATCGGTGTGGAACTCTTTCCTAATACCACCATAGATGAAGAACGATTTTTGTATTTGAATAAGATTGATGAAACTCACTTTGATGTTTCTTTAGCTAATGAGGCACACAAATGGCAAATGAAATTCCAATATGACAGATATGTTTAGCCTCTCTCTTTCAATGAAGGATATCTAGTCTTGACTTATGATGAGAAACATGATAAGCTGGGGGAGGTAAATTTGAATCTATGTGGAACAAACCTTACATTTATCAGTCTTGTTTTTGAAAAGGGTGTGTATGAGTTAGTGGACTACGATGGGATACCCTTGGGAGAGCCCCGCAACGGGATCTACCTTAAAAGATAATATGATTAGGTCATATAGCATAAGCTCTTTTTAAATCCTTTTTATAGATTGTCATGTGTCTTGTTTTGAAAAGTGTGGTTTTTTATGTGATATAATATGTGTTTTTCTCAAACACTACTTATGTATGTCCTATGTTCAATGGAAAGATGGCCACTTTTATTGGTTTCACGGACGGTGCTAATCGTTACATGCTAAATCTTGCATCGGTGGCTTGGGTATTGTACTCTCCTACAAGTCATTAGAGGAAAATTTAGGTCTAAAATGGGCCTTCTAAGGAAAATAATAAAATAATAGTTAAAATAATAAAATAATAGTTATTAATTTTGGAGGAAGAATGAAAAAAACTACTTTTTTTGTTTGTATTTTCAACATATCTCCCTATGTTTTTACTCAAATTCTGAGCGGGAGAGCTCATTGGATGCAGAATTTAATTCCTCATCCAACGAGTTCCCACACTACATACTTTTGATGGACCCCGCTACCCCAAAAATAAGAAATACCTGAAAAAACATGATGATGATATCATCACCATGTTTTTTCACGTATTTCTTGTTTTTTGGGTAGCGGGGTCCGTCAAAAGTATGCAGTGTGGGTACTAGTTGGATGCAGAATTAAATTCTTCATCCAACGAGCTCTCCCGCTTGAAATTTTAGTAAAAACACCAAGGATATATGTCGAAAATACGAACAAAAAAAGTATTTTTCTTTTATGACAAATATGTCAATTCAACCATTATGGTTGACTCATTTTATTGAAATTATATTGGTTCTTGAATTCCAACTCACAAAATTTATTGTTGGTGCGTTTTCTTATAAGGCCCATTTTAGACCCCAAATTTCCTGTAATGGCTCTGGTGAGTTCAGGGGGTGTTTGTTTAGGTCCCTCTACAAACAATCTCGCAAAGTATCATGCAATGATTGGATTGTTGATGTAAGCCCTAGCTAACGATGTAAGGGATATTAGGGTTTACCTAGATTTGGAATTAGTTGTTCAATGGCTAAACCGAGTCAACACCATCTGGAATCCTCTACTCCTTCGTACATTCTGAAGGGTTAGGCTCTTAGAATGGTCTTTTGAGCAATTCATGTATCAACATATTCCAAGACATTTGAATGTTGTGGCAGATTCCCTGGCTAATTTTGTCCTAGATTGGTACATTGCTCATAATTAAAGTTCATTATAACATATAAGAAAAACATGTATTTAAATTCATAAGTAGGAAAATTCACACATTACATTTTCTGCACACACATCTGTAAATAAAGTTTGTTATATATATATATATATATATAAAGTATGAAGTTGAGATACAAAAATGGGCTGAAGCATCGAGTTTTCAGTGCCCCCAAAGTCTAGGATTGTCATTATTCAAAATATATGTATACAGGGTAAAAACTGAAGCTTCAAAGCTTTCAGTGTAAAATGCTTATACAAAAAGGTGAAAATTCTATGTGGAATAGTCATCATGGTGGTGTTCATGGTAGAACATAATGACCTGAGCCACTCTACGGAGTAGCCTAGCGAACCGTACTGATACTTCTACAGTCTAACGCTAGTAGCACCTAGGTAGGTCATTAATGGAGACATCAGGAATCCCTATAGTCAAATGCTACGGGTTCTCCTCAATATCCCCAAGCTCCTCATCTTCCTCAAAGCGATGAACCACCATATATCTAACTACTACCTGCCTCTCAATAGGTGACACTCCAGCTGGACAAGTAGGTCCAATGTCTGTACAAATCATTTTCACTTATCTCAGCATTACAAAATAAAAATAAAATAAAATAAAAAAATTAAAAACAATGATTAATAGCGTCTTTCTTACCTCAATCATCCCACTCCTCTCCCTCTAGTAGTGGAAGCTCTGGATCCTCATGGAATTATGCCCCCTCATAGGAATAATCCTTGATCATAAGTAATTGATTCCTCAACCAGATAAAGAATACTGATCTATAGACGAACTTATAACCTCCTCCAGCGTAATGGGCCATGACATAGACCCATCTGAGCATCCTAGGATCCTCAGCATCCAACCTTCTCATGGCTACCAGAGATCTCATATGAGGCACCCTCTATAAGATGAAGGATACTAACACAGCTCCATAGCCAAACGATTTGAGTTTTCCTCATCTTCTCTTGTTCAATTGATCTTTTAGTCTCACTAGCATACCCTCACACTAGTTAAAGACTGTAGGTTCTATACACTCTAGGGCATATAGCATGTGTTCCCTAGTGGTCAGGTGGGAAAATCTAGTCCCAAAAACATTCCCGATGGTATAAAAAAAATCCTCAAAGGACGGTCCACTATTCGTTTGATAGGGAGCTTCCTATATTGGGCATGCGTCCCTAACAAATAGTACCTGTCAATCAAGTCATCCAAAGAAAACTCACCACCCCGTCGTCCGAATAAAACCAATTGTCTCCCTCTCTGAGACAACCCAGTAAAAAAGTATATGTCCTCAATATCAATAGTCAGTGTGTGGGTCCCGACCACAAAATGTTGTTGATCGAGATCCCACATATCAATGTGTTGCAGCTGCAACATTTTCCCAAAATTCGAAAAAAATTCGGGACCCTCCTTTTGCTTAGATTAGTTTGATTTTCTTCTTTGATTTGGTTTAATGACTCTTCAAGAAAGATTGTAGGCTAATACCTAAAATGATCTACTTTAGTTTTTATGCCTTTGAATGAGTTTCAAGTGTTCGATTCGGAGGAATATTTGCTTACAGCCCCGCCGTTGCGGAAGAGTATTCAGCTTCACCTTCGTTGTTTTTCCCGATGCGTTTGTTTTAATCGGCTGTTCTTTTGTTTTGCATCGGAACGATTTGTTACTTCAGTCTCCGCAGTTGCGGAGCGTAGATTGCTAAGTCTTCCGATCCCTGTTTGAATTTTTGGCTCCCGCTTTGTTATTTTATCCGGCCCCGTAAGTCTTGGGCTTCCGCCGTTGCGGCTGCGGAAAACTTTATATTTTCCGGTCGCCGAATCGTTTTAAACCCCACTGTTGCGGAAGGTCGCACCCTTTACAACTCCGCCGTTGCGACTACCAAAAGCGTTAACTTTGCCGATCCCTTAGTGGTTTCCCTTCTGATTCAAGCATTGTATGGTGGGGTGTAAGGTCCTTTGTGGTTCCACCGTTGCAGATGAAAGAAGCACTAACCTTTCTAATCTTGTATTGTTTCCGCTTCCGACTCAGACATTACATTGCGGATCGATTTATCCTTCACGTCTCTGTCATTGCGGCTCCCGTTCCACTTTTGTCCCGACGATTAGTCTTCCGAGGTTCCGTTGTGTATGTCTCCATGGATGGCTTACGCTTTCAAATTCTGATCCGTTTGGCTTCCGCGGTCCGATTTTATTTTTTCCCCGCCACAAGTGTTGACTTATATATATATTTGGGGCCTGGTCTATTTTCGATTATTCTATTTGGATTGTCGTTTCGACTTGCCCACTGTCGCTCTCGTTGTGCTGTCATCCTCTCGAGCTTGGTCGGACCCTGCTGTCATTGTACGCCTTTCTTCCCACCGGTTACGCAGCAAGTGCCAGGTAGGCTCGCATTATCCCGTTCCGTTTGGGTGTTTGTTGTTTTTCCCCACGGTTAGGTTTTTGTCACGGTCGTTTTCCCCTTGATCTGTGAGTTGCATGTGTATATATTGAGGATGTTGTATCATAATGGTTCATGGGAGGGAATTTTCTCCCATAGGGTGTTTTTTTTACTCCACGGCCTGTCATTATGCAACCCTGCGCTTAGAGATTCGGGGGTTTGGTGTAGACGGTCATTCGCTATCTGCACCAAACTGCCCAGTATGATGATGTTCTTACAGGGGGAGGATTTCATGGCCTTCCTCTGGCACTTGAAGTAGTTTCCCTCTTCCCTGTTTGTTTTTGTGATACCCGCGCCCTCAAACCACAATAGCGTTCCGCCGCATCGTTCCGCGCACAATCGATTTTTAACCCAAGCGGGGGGAAGGGGATATATCACTGCATTTAGTTGTTGGCCATAGATTGCATGGATATTGATTATTAACACCCCAACTTGAGTATTTTCTTTTCTACTGTCTTTCTCGCTCAGCGCGATAAACATGGCACTTGCAGAAAGCCGAAGTTTTCTTCATATTAATGTAGATATTTTTCCAGCTCGATTTTATTGATAAAATTGTTTTGGTATCATAGTGTTAGCTTTGCACGTATTTGTCTCAGTTAGCTAATTTCACCATGTTAAACATAGAAGAAATGACACACTGCACATTGTTGTCTCCAAGTTTGTCACTCAGCTGGAAATGGCTTAATATTACAATTTTATGGCAGGAGGAGTTCACAATGTCAAAGAGGCAAAAGAAGAAGGCTCCTGTGGTTGAGGAGGACCCAGAAGTGGAAGTTGTCACCAAGACTGAGTACATATACGAGGACACCAAGTGTATATCTGGTGTCAAACCTGAATACCAATGGGGGGAAATATATAGGTTAATCACCCGTAGGGAAGTGCCCGATATGGGCTTGGAGGAAGAAAGCATATATGCTAACATTGAGAGATCTTCGCTGATGAAGATCGCTACAAGACCAGATCTATTCTCCTGATCTAAAATAATTTGTAAGATTCTACCCCGGGCAGATGTAACCATGATGATTGTGGAGAATGTCAACAAACAGGGCTATGTTGCTTATAGCCCAGGATATGTAGCCCTGGCTTACCACCTGCCTGAAGCGCAAGTATTTCTGTCAGACGATTGGTTGAATAACATTAGAATGGACCTTGTGGAGACCATGAAGAGAATGTTGTTTCCTGGAAAAAATTTCAGAAACAGGCCAACGGGTGATTATGATACAGCCAGCTTAAGAACCCCATATAGGTTCATAGCTTTAATGCTCAACGGGATTTTTGGGAGAGCCCATGGCAGGTTCTTCAAATTGGAATGGATACCCATCATTTTTTATGTTGCAACCCAAGGGACAATTTTCAATTGGGCCAGCATTGTATCAAATAGTCTCTCTTCCTGCTTAGCCTCAGCCTTGGGTGGAGTATCCCAAAAAAGGTCTGAATTCTATATGAGCTCCATACTTGTTGATTGCATATTGTGCAATCATCCTTTCCCTGGCCTCAGGTGCATCTGGGACATGGAAAGAATGCCTGTCTATTCTGCCTATAAACCATTGTGGGCACACCAGTTCCACAGTCATTATTGAGAAGTCTGTGAACACTTCATCATGCCCTTATACACACTCATTTTCCTGAAGAAGTGTGATTGTATGTCAGAGGAGGCACTGCAAGTAATGGAGGAGTATGCAGATTATTGTTTGACGGAAGATGGCCTCTACTTCAGGATGTTTGGAGGTTCAAGAGCACCCCCCCTGCTGCCCAAGTACGCCACTGATTACATCATTCACAAGGAGGCAGTCAGGAAAGTCTTCTTGGATGGCATAGGTAGTTTTTTGTTCGAGCACAAGAAGACTACTTATCCTCCTTTGCCCTTCAAGTTAGGAAGTTACAAGTTCACTAGGGTGAAGAAAGCTTATGAATTTGTAGAAGAGTTGGAAAGGTTTCATTTTGGCGAGATGCCTTTCCATAGAAATGACTCCCTTGGGAAAGTAGCTGAGCATTGCAAAGAGAACAACGTACATTTTGAATACACCCACCATTGGGATAGGGAAGAATCTGTCTTCTGCAGTGCGTTGAATCTAACAGCTTTGAGAAGAAGGTTCAAGAAGAAGATCAACACCAAAGGTGGGAAGGGAGATGAACAAGCAAAAGTTGAGGAAGAAACCAGGAGAAGAAATGAGGAAGCCCATAGGTTGGCACAAGAAGCTACAGGGTGGCTGCACACAGAAGAAGAAGAGAAAAGAAAAGTTGCGCAAGAGGCAGCTAGAAAAGCTGAAGAAGAAGAAGAAAAGAAAAAGAAGCTTGATGAGGAGCTCCAAAAGCAAGAAGCAGAAAGGATAAAGCTGACACAGATAGAACAGTCAGCTTCTGACACAGCTGGAGGGAAAACCCAGGACATGGAGAACCCCAAGGTTCAGGACCCACAAGTACCTGTTGCTAGCACACCCATGGTCCCCACACTCAAGCTGGTCCCCTTTGTACAAAAGGTGGGTGAAGAAATACCTGATTTCAACACGGTTTACTATGATAGGGAGACAAGGAGGATAGTAAAGAGAACAGAAAGGAAGGTTGAAACAAGAGGTCTGCCTGGTAAAATGATAACGGATACGCCTGTTGTGTTGGGAACAGACCGAGACCCAATGTTCACCATCAGAGCAGGAGCTGCATTAATCCAAGCTTCAGAGGATAATGTGGATAAGATCATGACAGACTTGGAGCTATCCAAGAATTCCTCTGCTCAATTGAAAGACACCTTAAGAAAAGAAAGAGAAGAAAGAAATAGGCTGAAAAGAAAGTATGAGGACATGAAAGAAGAGATGAGAGCCTCAAAGAATGAGCTGCAGCTCCTCCAAGTAGAGAGACAAGTTAGGGAAACTACGCAGGAGTGCCTGGAGAAAGTGCAGAGAGAATATCAACAGCTAAAGATGGAGAAGGAACGGCTGCTGGGAAAGGTAGAAGAGCTAGAAGAGCAACAAAAGATCATCTTGGAGGCCAGTGAGATGCACACCCAATAACAAGAAAAGAAACATCAAGAGAAGATTTCTTCTCTAACGACTGCTCTGGAGGAAGCAAGGGAGCAGCGGGTTAACCTCCAACCGTTCAAAGAGCATGTCTTGGCCCAGAAGGCTAAGATGCTGCAGCTACAGACTGCTATAGAAGGAGAGAGGTGCAAGGTGCTGAAGGTAGATAGCTGATTTGAGGAAATCCTGGAGACCTCCTCTTATTTCGTTGATCGATCTCAGGACGTCCTTGAAGTCCTGACTGCAAGAATGGCAAGGTTGGAAAACAATGAAGAAAGTCCAACAGAGCTGCCAAGAAAGGATCAACAGGCCCTCAAGCGGGATTATGACTTATTGGAATTTGCTATAAATACCGCGGAGGATTTCAAGAAAGCCGTTAAAAAGACGAAAGGAGCATGCACACATTTTTTTAGAAGGCTCCTTATTACCTACAACCGGTGCCAGATAGAGGCCGAGTAGAGGCTTGTTTCTTTCCTGGAACACAACTCAATTATGGAGATGTTGTAGAAGAGATATCAGGAGGAGGAAGCTAAAGTACATCATATTAAAGCCTTGGATGAGCAGATCTTGAGGAGAGAAGTAGATCATTCAACTATTAGTGTGCAGCTTCTAGAGGATCAGCTTCGGTTGAGTGCAGCCAGGATTGAGGCTATAAAGAACTAGGCTGTGAAGTTTGAGATCAGCATTCAGTTTCTAGAACCTTGTGCCTTTGAAGGCATCACCTCTGAAGCTTTGGCATGGAAGAAGTTTCTAGACACCCAAGTGGGACCCTCCTCGTGAAGGATTGGTCATTTTGTAATTTGTAACGATTTTGTAAAAATCATTTAAGGAAAAGTTTTGGGAGGTGAAAAGCTGGGAATCCCAAGGGTCATTTTGGGCATCCCAACAGTCTCGCCCTTTTGTATAAATATAGAATACTTAGAGGGAAAAGGGGATTTTTCCCAATTAGACATGAAAAGCGATATTGTAAGAAGAACTACTTTTTTTTGCAATAAAGAGTAATTGTTTGCCTGTTGGAGAAAGATTGGTGGCACTTTCAAATGTTATACTGTGGATGGCGAAAAGATGAACTATTTTTTTTTCTAGCTTTTGTCCATTAACCGTGAGATCGTTCTAACTCTTAGAAGCTATGTTCTTGTTTAAATGATTTCTGGTTTATTTTTGTGGAATTACCACCGTGAGTAATGTATGTTGTTCATAAAACAATTGGCTATCTGATTGTTGAAATATCTTTAATCGTTCATATGTTGTAGAAAGAAACATCAGCTACCTGTGATTTCTCTTTATAATGCATGCACAATACACATTACTCATAATTAAGTTACAGTTTTCTCCCCGGGGATAGATATATAGGTAGTTAGTTTTATTTCATTACTGCGTATGTGATTGAGATGCTTGTGAGTGCTAAGACGAGAGGTAGGAACCTGCGCATCTCGTTGTGACTGCCCCTTGCATCCTTATCACCCTGCATGGTTAATTAGACATATGCATATCATACTTAAATAAAAAATACAAACATACACGATGGATCGGGCCGCAACCGGTAAAACCTTTGTTTTTGTTACTTTAACCTACGGTAGCCGGACCGTAAACTAGACGGATTCCCTATACCAAACAATCACGGGCTAGTTGGGAAAATTGACTGGGGAGAATCCCTTGTTATTGTTTCCTACGATTTTCCAGGCCTCAACCGTTCTGGCGCTAGAAGGAGGGAAGCCAGTGCATGGCTGGCCGTGGAAACTTATTTTCCCAAGATTACCCCACCAGCAAATTTTTTGAAGCTTTCGACCTAACCCAAGTATAGACAGGTTTTGGGTCTACCTTTGAAGTAAGAAAGCCCATTTTCACCTTACATTTCTCTTTGCTTAGAGTCTATTTCATTCATCTTGTTCATGGAAGGTATAAATGTGAACCATCCCAACCCACTGCTGGCTTGGAGAGCTAGATCACCTTTGAACCTCACACCTCCCTTGCATAACCTACCTCAAGCCTTTGATAAGTTGCATCCCAAGTTTGACCCCGATGAAAAGACTACTGTAGATGACCACTTGCAAAGTTTCCATTTAGCAGTAGAAGGGCTAAGGGCTGGGGAGTACGAAGATGTTGTCTGTCGATTATTTCTACATACCCTTAAAGGAGCAGCAGCATCCTGGTATTTTAGTTTTCCTGCAAACTCTATTCCTAATTGGGACACCTTCGAAAGGACCTTTAGAAGTAAGTATTCAGCCCAAAAGACACATGCCTCACTAATGAAAGGTATTGGTTTGTTAAGAAAAGATAAGAATGAGAAGGTACATAGTTTCACTCAAAGATTTTCAACATACTTAAAGAATTTTTCTAAAACCGACAGACCCTCAGACAAAGTCTTAATTGAATATTATACCTCAGCCCTAGGACCTGAGCTAGCCATGTTTGCCAAAATGAAAGCCAAGCCTACGTTGGTAGAGACTTATGAAGAAGCAGAAAGGGTAGAGGCTGAAAAGGAAAGTATAGAAGACTATCCTGAGCAACTGAGAGAAAAAACTATCAAGAGAAGAGCCTTATTGTTGTCTAAACCTCAAGCTGAACAATCACATGATTATCAGGGAATGTTGAAAATGATGCAGAATCTATCCAAAAGAATAATAGATCTGGAGAAAGGGAGGGAAGCTCAGAAAAATTACAAACCCTACTACCAAAAAAGAGAGGATAGCAACCAATGGAAAATACCTCCACCAAATTTACCATCAATAAACATAACAGAAGTAGGGGGTGATAATTTCTGCACTTTTCACCAACAACCTCATTGTGAAAAGAAGTGTCCTCAATGGTTAAACTCGATGACATTGGTCATGAATAAGCTGCTAGACTCTAAATTGACTAAAGACAGTGGTAAGAAAGAAGAGAAAAACCAGACCACAGAGAAACAAGACGATGATACCATGTTCTTATGGAATGGTGTCTCGCTTTTCAACACATAAGAGAATGCTCTTAAATCTGAGTACACACCAACATCAACCAAAGGTACGGACCTAGAAATTAAAGACAATACAATAATTTCAAAGATTAAAAAATTACAGGAGAATGTCAAGAGATAGGTGGTTGGGAATGTTAAAGGTAAAACACCTGAACTCACTACTCTCAACCACGAGGCAGAGCCAATCAACGAGCTTGGAAAACCTATGGAAGAACAGGTAGGTGTTAATGAGGGAAACACTAAAGAAACTGAAGAGCCTAAAAAGGATATACCCACTCAAAACCAACTAGGAGAAGAAGACATAGAACCAGGTTGGGAAGAAAAAGCTGACACCCCACCTTTTCTTTTGACCCTAGAAATTCTGAATCATAATGTGCATAATTGCTTGGTAGATTCTGGATCAGCGGTGAATGTTATGCCACTAGAGGTTTGCAAAAATATTAATGGACAACCAGAATCCACAGCCTAGGAAGTGATGCAATTAGATAGCACAGGAGTCAAAGTAGTGGGAGAAATGAAAAATGTCCTCATTCACTTTTCTGCAAACAACAAGATATGCCAATTTATTGACATTATGGTGGCTGACATACCAGGTGGATATGGGCTTATTCTCAACCGAGATTGGTCTACTAGATTAAAGGGTTATTTTTCTTCAGACTGGCCTCATTTATGGTTGCCTCTTAAGGGTACCCCTAATCGGATTAAAATTTTGAGAGAACCCTACATGGAGCACACTGTCACTAATCTGCGAGAAAGTAGTTAACCTGGTAACTCTGTCCTGGGAAATTATCTGACTGAGCTTAAGCTAAGACATCATACCTCAAGAAAGGCCAGTTCTACAATTGACACTCAGCCTGAGCTCCTTCAATTTCCTCAGGCTGAAAAGGATGACGTTAGACTAATAGACATGGTATCAATTTCAAAAATGGTACACTTAGACCATGGATAGATTTTTGACCTTCACCACAACCTAGCCCTTTAACTCGTTTGATTGAAGATTTTTAAGGGCGGGCACACATTTTCTTTTCTTTTCTTTTTTCCTTGTACATAAATAATGTTGTTTTTCTTTAATGCTTTGATGTTGTTTTCGATTGATTATTCGATTTGATGTTGTTTTCTTTTACTGCTTTGTTATTAGTTCTTTTGGTTTTGAATAAAGAGGCAAACTTTTGGTTGCTATGGAAACATCAGGGTTCTTAATTAACTGAAATATTGAGCAAAAGACTGTGCTTTGAAACATAGAATGTATTTTAGCAGCAGTGTTCCTAACTGGCCATGCATTCATTGAAGTATTACTTAACCCCTGTAAATAACTCATAAGTAAAAGAGGTCTGGAATACTATTTCGAGGCTCCATCCATTTCACATCTTAAAATGTCCAAGGGGGTGATAGCAAAAGACCCATGGAAAGGAAGTAGGGTAAACGGTATATCATATATAAATGATCCCATGCCATAATTTCAGAAAAGCTAAAAGCTATCAAGAGTCAAAACTCCTTAAAGGAACAATACATATCAAAGCAAAGTATCAAAAGCATGAATCTCAAAATTGCCAAAATTTCCTCTCCGTCCATGAGATGAAAAGCCAATTCTTCTCTCACACAAAAGGACACTATGGATAGAGGCGCCTGAATAAAATTCAGAAAGAAAGGCAGAGGGAGGACTCAAAAGAACTAAAGTTCAAATAGCACAAAAGTGCAGTTGGCATGGGAATGAAGAACAAAAGGATAATGTTGTTTACTATTTGTTACAATCCTGTGGTGTCCAAGCCGGAAACTACCCAAGGATAGGGGTAAAATAAATCTCACTTATTTGGCCTCAAAAGAGTTATTCAGACTTGCAAATATTTCTGCTATTACCTTTTCCCCAATGAACTGCTTCTTAATGATTTAAATGCATAATTTGGCCAGCCTAGGAATAAAAACATCTAGAAGATTTCAACTTTTATTCAGACAGTCTCGCACTGGGAAGAAGTTAAGTCAGAAATCTGGGGTTCACCAGGTAGTCACCAATTGTTGCAGCTGCAACATTTTCCCAAAATTCCAAAAAATTTCGAGACCCTCCTTTTGCTTAGATTAGTTTGATTTTCTTCTTTGATTTTGTTTAATGACTCTTCAAGAAAGATTGTTGCTAATACCTGAAATGATCCGCTTTAGTTTTTATGCCTTTGAATGAGTTTCAAGTGTTCGAGTCATAGGAATATTTGCTTATAGCCCCGCCGTTGTGGAAGAGTACTCAGCTTCACCTTCGTTATTTTTCCCGATGTGTTTGTTTTAATCGGCTGTTCTTTCGTTTTGCATCGGAATGATTTGTTACTTCAGTCTCCGCAGTTGCGGAGGGAAGATTGCTAAGTCTTCCGATCCCTGTTTAAATTTTCATCTCCCGCTTTGTTATTTTAGCCGGCCCTGTAAGTCTTGGGATTCTGCCATTGCAGCTGCGGAAAGATTTATATTTTCCGGTCGCCGAGTCGTTTTAAACCCCGAGGTTGCGGAAGGTCGCGCCCTTTACAACTCCACCGTTGCAGCTACCAAAAGCACTAACTTTGCTGATCCCTTAGCGGTCTCCCTTCCGATTCAGGCATTATATGGCGGGGCGTAACGTCCTTTGTGGTTCCACCATTGCAGATGAAAGAAACACTAACCTTTTCGATCTTGTATTGTTTCCGCTTCCGACTCAGACATTACGTTGCGGATCAATTTATCCTTCACAGCTCTGCCATTGCGGTTCCCATTCCACTTTTTTCCCGACGATTAGTCTTTCGAGGTTCCGTTGCGTATGTCTACGTGGATGGCTTAGCGATTTGGCCATCCGCTGTTGCGGAAGGAGTTACGCTTTCAACTTCCGATCCGTTTGGCTTCCGCGGTCCGATTTTATTTTTTCCCCGCCGCACGTGTTGACTTATATATATATATATTTGGGTCGGGTCTATTTTCGATTATTCTATTTGGATTGTCGTTTCAACTTGCCCACTGTCACTCTCATCATGTTGTCATCCTCTCAAGCTTGGTCGGACTCTGCTATCAGTGTACGCTCGTTCCAGGTGGCTTCAACTGTGGAAATTTTCTTGACCGCCTTTCCTCCCGCCGGTTACGCAGCAAGTGCCAGGTAGGCTCGCATTATCCTGTTCTGTTTGGGTGTTTGTTGTTTTTCCCCATGGTTAGGTTTTTGTCGCGGACGTTTTCCCCTTGATCTATGAGTTGCATGTGTATATATTGAGGATGTTGTATCATAATGGTTTGTGGGAGGGAATTTTCACCCGTAGGGTGTTTTTATTTACTCCGCGGCCTGTCATTATGTAACCCTGCGCTTAGAGATTCGGGGGTTTGGTGTAGACGATCGTTCACTATCTGCACCAAATAGCCCGGTATGATGATGTTCTTGCAGGGGGAGGCTTTCATGGCCTTCCTGTGGCACTTGAAGTAGTTTCCCTCTTCCTCGTTTGTTTTTGTGATACCCGCGCCCTCAAACCACAATAGCGTTCCGCCGCGTCGTTCCGCGCACAGTCGATTTCTAACCCAAGTGGGGGGAAGGGGATATATCACTGCATTTAGTTGTTGGCCATAGATTGCGTGGATATTGATTATTAACGCCCCAGCTTGAGTATTTTATTTTCTACTATCTTTCCCGCGCAGCGCGATAAACATGGCACTCACAGAAAGCCGAAGTTTTCTTCATATTAATGTAGATATTATTTCGGCTCGATTTTGTTGATAAAATTGATTTGGTATCATAGTGTTAGCTTTGCACGTATTTGTCTTAGTTAGCTAATTTCACCATGTTAAACATAGAAGAAATGACACACTGCACATTGTTGTCTCCAAGTTTGTCACTCAGCTGGAAATGGGTTAATATTACAATTTTATGGCAGGAGGAGTTCACAATGTCAAAGAGGCAAAAGAAGAAGGATCCTGTGGTTGAGGAAGACTCAGAAGTGGAAGTTGTCACCAAGACTGAGTACATATACGAGGACACCAAGTGTATATCTGGTGTCGAACCTGAATACCAATGGGGGGAAATATATAGGTTAATCACCTACAGGGAAGTGCCCGATATGGGCTTGGAGGAAGAAAGCATATATGCTAACATTGAGAGATCTTCGCTGATGAAGATCGCTACAAGACCAGAACTATTCCCCTGCTCTGAAGTAATTGGTTGGATTCTACCCTAGGCAGATGTAACCATGATGATTGTGGAGAATGTCAACAAACAGGGCTATGCTGCTTATAGCCCAGGATATGTAGCCCTGGCTTACCACCTGCCTAAAGCACAAGTATTTCTGTCGGACGATTGGTTGAATAACATTAGAATGGACCTTGTGGAGACCATGAAGAGAATGTTGTTTCCTGGAAAACATTTCAGAAACAGGCCAATAGGTGATTATGATACAGCCAGCTTAAGAACCCCATATAGGTTCATAGCTTTAATGATCAACAAGATTTTTGGGAGAGCCCATGGCAGTTTCTTCAAATTGGAATGGATGCCCATCATTTTTTATGTTGTAACCCAGGGGACAATTTTCAACTGGGCCAGCATTGTAACAAATAGTCTCTCTACCTACTTAGCCTCAGCCTTGGGTGGAGTATCCCAAAAAAGGTCTGAATTCTATATGAGCTCCATACTTGTTGATTGCATATTGTGTAATCATCCTTTCCCTGGCCTCAGGTGCATCTGGGACAGGGAAAGAATGCCTGTCTATTCTACCTATAAACCATTATGGGCACACCAGTACCACAGTCATTATTGAGAAGTCTGTGAACACTTCATCATTCCCTTATACACACTCATTTTCCTGAAGGAGTGTGATTGTATGTCAGAGGAGGCACTGCAAGTAATGGAGGAGTATGCAGATTATTATTTGACGGAAGATGGCCTCTACTTCAGGATGTTTGGAGGTTCAAGAGCACCCTCCCTGCTGCCCAAGTATGCCACTGATTACATCATTCACAAGGAGGTAGTTAGGCAAGTCTTCTTGGATGGCATAGGGAGTTTTCTGTTCGAGCACAAGAAGACTACTTATCCTCCTTTTCCCTTCAAGTTAGGAAGTTACAGGTTCACTAGGGTGAAGAAAGCTGATGAATTTGTAGAAGAGTTGGAAAGGTTTCATTTTGGCGAGATGCCTTTCCATAGAAATGACTCCCGCAGGAAAGTAGCTGAGCATTGCAAAGAGAACAACCTACATTTTGAATACACCCACCATTGGGATAGGGAAGAATCTGTCTTCCACAGTGCGTTGAATCTAACAGCTTTGAGAAGAAGATTCAAGAAGAAGATCACCACCAAAGGTGGGAAGTGAGATGAACAAGCAAAAGTCGAGGAAGAAACGAGGAGAAGAAATGAGGAAGCCCAGAGGTTGGCACAAGAAGCTGCAGGGTGGCTGCACACAGAAGAAGAAGAGAAAAGAAAAGCTGTGCAAGAGGTAGCTAGAAAAGATGAAGAAGAAGAAGAAAAGAAAAAGAAGCTTGATGAGTATCTCCAAAAGTAAGAAGCAGAAAGGATAAAGCTGACACAGACAGAACAGTCAGCTTCTGACAAAGCTGGAGGGCAGACCCAGGACGTGGAGAACCTTGAGGTTCAGGACCCACAAGTACCTGCTGCCAGCACACCCATGGTCCCCACACTCAAGCTGGTCCCCTTTGTACAGAAGGTGGGTGAAGAAATCCCTGATTTCAACACTGTTTACTATGATAGGGAGACAAAGAGGATAGTAAAGAGAACATAAAGGAAGGTTGAAACAGGAGGTCTGCCTAGTAAAATGATAACGGATACGCCCGTTGTGTTGGGAACAGATCGAGACCCAAGATTCACCATCAGAGCAGGAGCTGCATTAATCCAAGCTTTGGAGGATAATGTGGATAAGATCATGACAGACTTGGAGCTATCCAAGAATTCCTCTGCTCAATTGAAAGACAACTTAAGAAAATAAAGAGAAGAAAGCAATAGGCTGAAAAGAAAGTATGAGGACATGACAGAAGAGATGAGAGCCTCAAAGAATGAACTACAGCTCCTCCAAGTAGAGAGACAAGTTAGGGAAACTACGCAGGAGTGCCTAAAGAAAGTGAAGAGAGAATATCAGGAGATAAAGATGGAGAAGGAACGGCTGCTGGGAAAGGTAGAAGAGCTAGAAGAGCAACAAAAGATCATCTTGGAGGCCAGTGAGATGCACACCCAAGAACAAGAAAATAAACATCAAGAGCATATTTCTTCTCTAACGACTACTCTGGAGGAAGAAAGGGAGCAGCAGGTTAACCTCCAACCATTCAAAGAGCATGTCTTGGCCCAGAAGGCTAAGATGCTGCAGCTACAGACTGCTATAGAAGGAGAGAGGTGCAAGGTGCTGAAGGTAGATAGCCGATTGGAGGAAATCCTGGAGACCTCCTCTTATTTCGTTGATCGATCTCAAGACGTCCTTGAAGTCCTGACTGGAAGAATGGCAAGGCTGGGAAACAATGAAGAAAATCCATTAGAGCTGCCAGCAAAGGATCAACAAGCCCTCAAGTGGGATTATGACTTATTGGAATTTTCTATAAATATCACGGAGGATTTCAAGAAAGCCGTTAAAAAGACAAAAGGAGCATGCACAGATTTTTTTAGAAGGCTCCTTATTACCTACAACCAGTGCCAGATAGTGGCCGAGTAGAGGCTTGATGCTTTCCCGGACCACAACTCATTTATGGAGTTGTTATAGAAGAGATATCGGGAGGAGGAAGCTAAAGTACAGCATATTAAAGCCCTGGATGAGCAGATCTTGAGGAGCGAAGTAGATCATTCAGATATCAGTGTGCAGCTTCTGGAGGATCAAATTCGATTGAGTGCAGCCAGGATTGAGTCTATAAAGAACCAGGCTACGAAGTTTGAGATCAACATTCAGTTTCTAGAACCTTGTGCCTTTGAAGGCATCGCCTCTGAAGCTTTGGCATGGAAGAAGTTTCTAGACACCCAAGTGGGACCCTCCTCGTGAAGGATTGGTCATTTTGTAATTTGTAACGATTTTGTAAAAATCATTTAAGGAAAATTTTTGGGAGGTGAAAAGTTGGGAAGCCCAAGGGTCATTTTGGGCATCCCAATAGTCTCACCCTTTTGTATAAATATAGAATACTTAGAGGGAAAAGGGGCTTTTTCCCAGTTATACATGAAAAGCGATATTGTAAGAAGAACTACTTTTTTTTGCAATAAAAAGTAATTGTTTGCCTGTTGGAGAAATATTGGTGGCACTTTCAAATGTTATACTGTGGATGGCAGAAAGATGAACTATTTTGTTTTTCTATCTTTTGTCCATTAACCGTGAGATCGTTCTAACTCTTAGAAGCTATGTTCTTGTTTAAATGATTTCTGGTTTATTTTTGTGGAATTACCACCGTGAGTAATGTATGTTGTTCATAAAACAATTGGCTATCTGATTGTTGAAATATATTTAATCGTTCATGTGTTGTAGAAAGAAACATCAGCTACCTGTGATTTCTCTTTATAATGCATGCACAATACACATTACTCATAATTAAGTTACAGTTTGCTCCCCGGGGATAGATAGATAGGTAGTTAGTTTTATTTGATTACTGCATATGTGATTGAGATGCTTGTGAGTGCTAAGACAAGAGGTAAGAACCTGTGCATCCCATTGTGACTTCCCCTTGCATGGTTAATTAGGCATATCAATATCATACTTAAATAAAAAATACAAACATACACGGTGGACCGGGCCGCAACCGGTAAAACCTTTGTTTTTGTTACTTTGACCTACGGTAGCTGGACCGCAAACCGGATGGATTCCCTATACCAAAAAGTCACGGGCTAGTTGGGAACGTTTACTGGGGAGAATCCCTTGTTGTTGTTTCCTGCGATTTTCCAGGCCTCAACACAATGATATACTCCAAGAGATGGATATAGGATTTCATGCCTAGCACCCTAAAGTATTTGAGTAACCCATAGTTCAGAAGGGACTTTATAGTGGTCGAGTCACTGATAGCTTGGAAATACTTCATTTCATGCGCATGTTCCTTCCATATTACCATGGTGTGGATGCTTTTTGCACCTGCAAGACATTGTAAACACACATTAAAACACACATCATAGGTGGAGGAAGCATAAAAATCAATTTTTGATGGATGGAAATGATGGTTTTTGGGTTTTCCCTAGAAGTGGTTCTTTTCCTCTATGTAGACAGAGTGCCTACGGCACCCTTGTCCCATCGTGTCAGAGAACCATCGCTTTTCGAAACAAAAAAGGGAATGGTCTTGGAATTTACTTGTTTCAAGCGGCTCAAGAAATGACGGACCGTAGCACCTAGAATCACCAAATGAATTTTTGTTCCTTTTACTTCAACTCCAATTTCTCCAAATGGTAGAACAACAATGGTAAAAACTTTTTACTATTAGCTTCTATTTATAGTAATTTTGGGGCCTTTTTATTATTATTTAATTAAAAATTGTTTTAATTCCAAAATTAATTTAATGTTATGGGTTTTATTATTTGTTCCATATAGTTTATAATGAAGTTGGATTTAATGTGTTTTTTAAGCTTCCAAGTCAAATCTATACAACTCGTGGCTATGATTTAAGCTCTTTTTGTCTTTTTCATGCTTAGAGTGGAAATGAAAAAGTAGCGAGCATATTTTACACTTTTCACATGCTCGTTAAACAACCAATAAAAGAGTGTCGAGACCACTTTTGCTTCTTTTTATGACTCATAAAAATGGGCTTATGAAAAGAGAACCCATTATGGATTTATATTTAAGCTCTTTTCAGTCTCCTTAAAACAAAAAAAGATTGCCAAGGGAACTTGTTATGTTCACGCTTGAAAAAGTATCAGAACGGTTGAATAGTCAGTGGTTTGTTATGTATTTTTCAGACCGATTAGGGATATTTAATAAAATAGGAACACTTTGGTTCATATCAACCAGAAGATTTCTCTAAGGTATTATTTTATACTTTTTTTAGGCATTAGGGACTAAATTGATGAAAAAAGGACCTTTTTGGAGTCTCTTTGTGTCTTCGTTCAGACTCTATAAACATGAACGATAATGAGTTCACTTTCATCAAACTCATGAAATCAAACAATGAAGGACCCTTTCTAGGAATGAACCCCTCCTTCCTCAAGTTGATAAAAGATGTGAGAATGGACACATCGCTTGATGAGCTATAACGAGTGGTTGTTGTTGTCTTTGGACTCGTAAAAATGAAAAGAGGCACTCATCCTTCAATATGGGGAAATTAAGGGAAAGGGAAATGTTTTTCATTTTTATTTTGGGCAGTTTACAGTCCACCTTTGAACATGGCACATGTCTACATTTGCATATCAGGATAATTGGGTATTCAACTTCTCTCCGAGTTGATCCACTTTCGTGATTCACCTGACTCCTTTGAGTCAATTCAAAGAATGCTCCGTCATATTCCTTGCATTACACCTGGTTTCAGTATTTTCAAGTCAATGCTACCAAGTCACTTGTCGTGCCGCAAATTGTTCAAAGGATGTCTCTTCTGAAACTCAACTCGTGAGTAACTATACCTTCTTACAAAGTCGATCATGTCTGAGTTAGTTTCATGGTTGTCTCATTACCTCAAAAATCAACTTTTATTCCATGTTTCATGTTGATGATGGGGGAAACATCATGGCCCTCCTTTGATGATTCTATTCTCGTCGACTTCAACTCGTCACCCGAGAGCTACATTTAGAAACCTAGTCAAGTACCTTGAAGCCCGCATGCCTCAATGGCATGTTTCCTCGCTTTCAAAAGTAGTTTTTCATCAATGAACTCTGATTGAAAGATTCTATCGAGTGTTCGACTTCAAAACATCTATTCACACTTGAGAGAATGTACTAAGGTACCTTGGGAATCGTTGACATTAATGGTGATTTCCCTCGCACTTGTAAACAGTATACATCAATGACTAGTAATCAAGTGGTTTTTTCCATGTTCGACATCAAGACATATATTTACATGGATATAATCGTATCGGTTAGGGATTGGAGTGAAGACCCTGAGAAGTTAGGCATAATCAGCAGAATTTCCTATCCTCATGTTGCGATTGAAGATTATTTTGAGTTATGACATGGATCAACATTGTATGTTTGGTGGCTATGTTCATACTGGATTCGGATAACATGGATCTACTTTGTATGTTTTGTATCCATGTTCCACTTTCTATGTCATTTGAACATGGATCTATAGTGTATTCTTGGTAGCCATGACATGGTCATCACCATGGATTCGCAGTGTATTGGTACGCAGCCATGGTTGAGTCAGAAAAATCAATTATTGGTCTTATGTCAATTGTGAGATCATCTCTCATTGCCTCTGATACCGGATTGATGTCTAAAAAATTATTTCACCTATTAGTTCCTTCTATCCTCGTACTTTGGGGGGCATTTTGTTGCACCTAAAAGATCCACTAGTTCCTAATGATCCTTCAGAAAAACTTTCATGAGATTCCTTCGGTAACTTTTTTCCACCCTTAGGTTGACTGGTACCTTTTTTCAATTATGACAGGGCATCGTTGGTGCATGGTCCTATGGAGAAAAATGCATCGACTTCTATTTTTCTTTTGGTAATAGGCATCGCTAGCGCTCTTCCTTTGTGAGTAAAAAATGCTAAGATTGTTTCACCTTAATTTAATTGCGTCAGTGGACCCAAAACATGAAAAAAAGAATATTATAGAAGCTTCCTTATGAAAGCCTCTGTGGATTTGGTTCCTACTAGCTAGGGAGAGGTGGCATTCACCTTCCTCACCTATTGGGATCAGCTCCTATCCATTTCCTCATTGAATCTCATGAAATATCGCCTATAAATGGAGCCTTCATGGAGTGAGTGAAGGAGGCCAAAGAAAGCACTCTTATGCTATTGGATTGAGATCTAATTTAGAGGCAAGATAGAGTGGGCTTATGTGTGAAGATATTGCTATAAGTGTGAAGGATTGTAGATCTATTGTGGAGGATAAATCTAGCAACATCAAGGATTTATGGTTGTAACTTTCTTCTCTTTTATTATTAATACAAACGTGTTCCCCTTTCTCGTATTTAATGTGTGTTAATATCAATTAAATGTTGTTAGACTCCTTGATCACTAACATATATGATTAATTTCCCATGATGCTTTCATCTCATGTTTTTGTCTTTTGGTATCTTTTGCAGGTATTAAAGATTGCAAGAAAGACTTTGGAACAAGGACAAAGAACACTTAGATTTGAGGTATGAGTTTAGTTCCATGTTGATTAATTTGATTATCTAGGGAAAGTATATGTTGTTGTGTTTCTTTTCTTCTACACTTGCATCATACAGGGTAGAGGAACAAGTGGTGTCCGTACCGGTTACACAATTCCTTGAAAAAATCTCGCATACAAAAATTGAATACCAATATTGTTTAGTACCAAAGGTGGTACACCAATGTTGTTGAGTACTAGAGTTGGCTCCTTTTCTTAAAGAACTAGTAGCAGAAGACACACAAGGGTCGGGAACACAACCAAGTTGACTTGATGGAGAGTCAACACTTATGGTTCGGGTCTATTGGCTCCTTCATTTTTGGAAATGACTATAAAACGAAGAAGTGAAAAGGACCATAAGAGGAAGCACACGGTAAGGAAGTGGAAGTTGTAGAAGGATTCTAATGGTCGCAATAGTTTTGGGCTAATCCTCGCAAGCATATAAGGAATAAAAATGAAAGTGTAAGGGGAGAGAGATCAAATAAAAAGAACAGTATCAAAGGAAAGAATAAGCATGATGCATAAATCAAAGACAAATATATAGCAAAAGATGATGTATCTAGGTTTCAAGATTATTGGGTTATATTTCTCTATTTGTATGATATCAAAACGAGTGATTATGTTGTTGTTGTAAGTATTTAGAGCCTATAATTTAACGTAATGGATGTTATTTATAATAAGAATGAAGGATTTTTGGGCCCCTCAAATTTTTATGTATATGTTTATTTTTTAATTGATCGATTATTTATACTTTATTTACCTATTATAGTTAATGAATTATTGTTTTTGTAACTGATTTATGAATTTCATTATGGAATGGATAATAAACCCTCACACACATATATTTATACCTAACACACCCTATCACAGATAGGTTTTTGTTGTACTTTGGGTGATACCTTCCCCTTTGGGGGATTTAAAATTCCAGCACACTAGACTACAACAGCTTTGTTGGACCTGTTAGATTTTTATCATTCAAGATAGAATTATTTTAGGATCTTATCTGAGAGAATAACATGCACAGCAATAAGCATAAGAGACAAGAGACGCAAATAATTTTCCTCGAGGAAACCATAAAGGAGAAAACCCCACAACTTCCTCAGAGATAGAATGAGCACCAATAGCAACAGTAAAACCCAAAAACATAAAAGATGATCTCCACAGCTTGTTCTCTCTCACACACTTGAGAGATATTCTCCTCTCTCTCTCATGCACCCCAGTGAGTGAGTGTGTGTGTGATAAATAGAGAGGCTCAGTCTCAATTTATATTCTTTAGTTCACTTAATGTCCACTTTAAAATGTTAGCCCCACTTAAAAATTACTTACTAGAGCCAACATCTCTAGGAGAGTCTAATAACCCTAGTGCCCCACAACTGTGGGGACTTTCCCCTCCGATCAACAAGGAGGGTTAACCTTGACACATACGTCGGGACTATTGCCCCGACTTACAACAGAGGGTTAACCTCAATGACTTTACATGACTTGTTTACATTATTGAATCTCCTGATCGGAACATCGGGGCATGACATGACTCAATTACATTATAGATACTTCCTGGAATAAACATCGGGGTACAATACATAAGATATACAAGTGAATACATTCTGAAATTACAAATACATCAACACTCCCTCTTAACTAGGAAGGAATTCTCTCGACACAATTTATCAGCACAAGTCTTCTTCTCTGTATCCTCTGGATCATCATCAAGTCATATTCATCTTCAAGTCATCTTCATCTTCAAGTCATCTTCATTGTAAAATCATCTTCATCGTCAAGTCATCTTCATCAAGTCTGGATCATCACTTGATCTGGATCATCACTACTGGATCATCATCAAGTCTGGATCATGACTTGATCTGGATCGTCACTGCTGGATCATCATCAAGTCTAGATCATCACTTGATCTAGATCATCATCAAAGCTGGATCATCACTGAATCATCATCATCATCATTACTTCTTTTTCTATCTCAATCAAATGGTGCTATCTCTTCATTCTTCTCGTCACAGGAAGTTCTACAGAGCCATCCCTTTTTCATGCTGGTTGTAGGATTAGCCTCCATGTAGGTCTTCTTCAGTGCTTATATCTGACCTGAAGTTAGAATGGCTCACCCAGCTCTTACATATGACCTCATCTTGTTGGAAAGGCATGCCTAGCACTCAAATATAACCTCATCTTGTCATAAAGGCCTAGCACTCACATCTGACCATGTGTAAACACATCGCACCAAAATGGCTCAGCACTTATATCCGACCATCTAAAAAAACACTGCAACAGAAGGGCTCTACACTTACATCTGACCATGTGCATACACACCACATCAGAAGGGCTCTGCACTTACATCCGACCATGTGCGAACACACTACATGGGAAGGGCTCTGCACTTACATCCAACCATGTGTGAACACACCACATTGGAAGGGATCTGCACTTACATATAACCATATGCAAACACACCGCATCGAAAGGGCTCTGCACTTACATCTGACCATGTGAGAACACACCGCATCGGAAGGGATCTGCACTTACATCCGACCATGTGCAAACACATCACATTGGAAGGGCTCTCAGTCCCAGACTGAGGATTCCTGATAACTAACCAGGTGCCTCCATTCTCCCAAAGAATGGCATCTCAACACCAAGATGAGTATTCCTGGTAACTGACCAGGTGCCTCCATTCCAAGAATGAATTCAGCACTTATATCTGATCATGTAGGAACCAATCCTACAATCACATCAGAATGGATCAGCACTCACATCTGACATGGAAGGAACCAAATCCTCTCACCATGACAGAATGGCTCATCCCTAACATCTGAACATTGAAGGAACGTAATCCTCTCACCATATAAAAATGGCTCACGGAATCATCACTTCCCCTTGGAGGGAACCTTGATCTGGAGAACACCAAGCTTCCCCCTGAAGTACTCAAACTTCACTTTGGCCATTTATAGCATAGAATCACATAAGGGCTGATTATGTTCAAGGCTAACCTACGAGCTTCGACAGGACCGATTACGTCTGAGGACAACCTACAGGTCTGTTTAGATCTGAGCAACCTATGAGATTCGCCAATATTTATGCTCATACAACCTGTCTCACCGACTATGCTAGAACTCCCTCTTTTAAGAGACCTCTATCTGGATCACATACTGGAGCTTCACTACTCCTCTCTGCATCATACAAAAATGAAAATTAGATCAAGCAAATCAAATAGTAGTTTTCAAAATAAATGTACTACCTCCCAAAAAGCAAGTGGAAACATCTTTTTCTTCAGCTGTACTCAGC
The DNA here is from genome assembly GCA_001517045.1 of Pseudotsuga menziesii. NCBI lineage: Eukaryota > Viridiplantae > Streptophyta > Pinopsida > Pinales > Pinaceae > Pseudotsuga > Pseudotsuga menziesii. The sequence goes on from LPNX010981995.1 coordinate 143,865, forward strand.
GCCATGCAGGACTCCATCTTGCTAAACCAATAGATCACACTTGATCCCATACTGAAGTATCACCTCGAAGTGTTCTTCCTATTAATGGTACTACCTGCCCAATACGAATCCTCATAACCCTCCAGGTTAATCTTCTGATTCGTCTCATACTTGATCCCATAATCAACTATACCCTTCAGGTACCTCACTTCATGCTTTGCAACCATCAGGTGAACATGTATCAATGTGTTCACAACAAAGCAAATATCTGGTTTTGTATTTGATACATCATGGCATCAACTGACTCTGATGAAGAAACACTCAATAGCTTTAGGTTCGATGCGATAGGTGTGGTCATGGCCTTGCAGTCCATCATCCTGAACCTCTTCAGGATCTCTACTGCAAACTTCCCTTGTCCACACCTCCATTCCTAGAGCGTAGTGCATCATCCCAAGTCCTTTATCTCGAACTCGACAGCAGGTCTTCTCCTTGCAAATTTAATGAGTTCCTCTTTTCTATCAGGAACAAGTCATCGACATTTAATAGGAGCATCATTGGTCTTCTGCCTTCAACCTTGAAGCAAAGGTTGGAATCCTCTTTACTCTCAGTAAAGTCTAGATTCATCATTAATCTGTCCATCCTGTCATACCATGTCGAACCTCAGGATCTTCTGCAGTCACTCCCTCTGAAGTAGAGCATCATTATCCCTCTCTCCTTCATACTCTATGCACTGAACATTCTGTATCGGAGTGACAAGTAGCTTCCTATGCTACTAATATTCTATGTGTCCATCTAGGATCATTGGATGCCAAGATCCTTTATCTTGAAATTTTTCAAAACTTCTTCTCGCACCCATCTGTGATCTTGTCATCCTATATAGACTTTAATCTTCAACCTTGTAGCAAAGTTTCAGGTCTTCATCAAGCTCCTCATGTATGTGTTATCCCATGGGTGTCTTATGAGCTCGTACAAGGCCTTCTTTCATTTGCACACATGATTCTACCTGTCATGTGTCTCAACTGCCACTGGCTGCAAATGTCTCTTCGTAGTCTATGCCTCGTGCTACGAATCTTGCCTTGTATCCCATGATGTTTCCATCTACTGCATGATGGAACTATGAACTTCTCTTCTTGGTTACTTCTTCATAGCTGGAAGGTTCTGCATCAATGATGTCGCTGCATTCATCATATTATTCTTTATATGTCGTCACTTGTTCTTTGAAACAAGTCTCATCCTTCTTTTCTTGTAGGTGATTGTACGCGATCTTTCCTACAAGTCAAATGCATTAGTTGTATGGTTAGAAAAATTTCATAAGGCATATTCATAATGGAAAATTCTTGTGCATGATCATGCAACTATTTTAGCCAATACAACATTCATCCATATCTCATGGAAACTTTTCTAGATGCCTTCCATATCTACCAGGAAAACATTGAGATTGTGCACTAATCCAATATGTCAGCAGAGAGGTTTCATTCTAGATAAGTAGCAATGGAGAGTTGTATAGCACCATGAGCTACTTACCCATCACATGCATATTAGTAGTGTATTGTCATTAATGCAAACATTTTATCATGCATAATACATCAACTGAATATAAACAAATGCATAACAAAACAATATCATGAAATGACAATCAAATACTTATCTTTATTTGTTTCATGGGTAGACTCCTTCTTGAGCATTCTGCTTCATCATCTTCTTCATTCATGACATCATCATTTCTTATCCAAATGCTAAGATGGATAAGAGTTTCTTCGAGAGTTGAATCCTTCATATTCCTCATTGCTTGAGGGATCTTCTTTCGATGCTGAGAGCTTGATCTTCAGTTGCTTCCATCTTCTCTTCTATTATTATGAATCGAGCTTCTTCTTCTTCCCAAATTCTGTTGAAAGTAATCACTTCCTTTAGGCACACATTCCTCAAATGAATGAATCCCATGATCCCGGGAGGCCATTGATGTTGGCTATCACAACTTCTGCATTCTCCACTTCTTCTTCTATCGATTCAAGTTGTTCTTTGATTTGAGAGACCCTTGTAAAGTATGATTGTATGGTCTCCGCATTCTGGATCTTCACATTCTTCAACTGGTTACTTAAGGTAATATTCCAATTTATGTTCTTCCCTTCAAATAGCTTGGTCAAGGAATCAAACATTTTTGGTGTCTTTAGGGAAGACACTTGTGGTACAAGTTGATCCATGATTGAATCAGCAATGATCTTCTTGGCCTTGACCAAGTTCTTCTTGTGTAAGGATTTGAGCCTCATTTCCCTCTGGAACTGGAACCTCTCTACTTATGTAGGTATCCAATTCATTTTCTTCAGAGAGATCAGATACTTCCATTCTTGGAAGTTTTCAACTTCACAAATCTTATCATCAATATGATGTGATAGATCACTTTGAAATGAGAACCTCAAATGAAAATAGCAAAGGATTAGATCTTACCGATTTGAGGTGTCCGTCCTGGTTCCAGAGCTGGTTGTTCTAGGGTTTGTTAGAGAAACCCTAACTTTAAAAACTTGGAATATTTTAGATCTGATTGGATAGACAGATAGACCTCTTCAAGGTGAGCTGTCCAATGTACTTTTTTTCTGAAATCAGTGGAGGGAAGCTCTTGGAACAAGAAGCCCTAGTTTTCCAATTTCTTCTGCAGAAATGTCTAATATTGTTTCTGCGGTATCTCCGCAATTACTACTCCTATGTGTCTAAAACATTGCACTAAGGTAGGATCTCCTATCCCTGTTTCAACATAATAGGTTTCATCATAATTGGTTTCACCAATTGGGACTTATAATTTTTTTCCGAAGGTGACCTGTTTCAAGATAGTTCAACATAGAGACGTTGTACAGACTTCCACATGTCATTCTTTCCTCTTCTAGGTATGAAACTAGGACCACAGAAAGAAATTTTTTTTCCCTTTCTGGAACATCTTCAGAAATTTTATTTGGACCTTTGTAGCCCGAGATATAGCAATTCTCCCCAGGTGTCATGTTTAGGGACTAATCCTGGGAGAGGCTGGAACTCTAACTGGGAGGGATCATATCTCCTATAATATAGAGAATTGGAAGCTAAATTGTGGATACAGTGTGAATCAGGATTTTATCTTCGTCCTGTGAATGTTCTTTCTCCTGATCCTTCTCCAATCCTGAGATATAGCAAATGTACCAAAACGTATCAGTTTTAGTATTTTAGGGTTTTTTCGGCTCGGGATCAAACTAGGGTTCGAATTTCCCGAAGTTATACCCAACCAAAAATATTGATACATGTCTCTAAACTTCCATTTTGATGAGGAGAGAAATCCTATGTTGGGCTCACTCAAAAAATCCTCTTTTGTAAGAAGCCCTAATTTCCCGCACCAAAAACTAAAAATGTCCGAAATCAAATTTCACTTCGACAAAAAGATGCGCCCTTCAATGGAGAGTCAGCCTAGCATACTTTTGCTAATGGATTGTGGAGAGAGACCCAAAAATTAAGAATCCCTAGTGTTTATAGATGCACAATGTCTTCTTCTCCGGTTAGCTCTAAGTCCATGTTATATTTTTATCTTTCAAGCTAGCATTATCTTAGGATCTTATCTGAGAGAATAACATGCATAGCAATAAACACAAGAGACAAGAGACACAAAGAATTTTCCTTAGGTAAACCATAAAGGAGAAAATCCCACAACTTCCTCAGAGATAGAATGAGCACCAACAGCAACAGTGAAACCCAAAAACAGAAAATATGATCTCCACATCTTCTTCTCTCTCTCACACTTGAGAGAGCTTCTCCTCTCTCACTCATGCACCCCAGTGAGTGAGTGTGTGTGTGATAAGTATAGAGGCTCACTCTCTATTTATATTATTTTGTTCATTTAATGTCCACTTTAACATGTCATTCCCACTTAACAATTACTTACTAAATCTGACATCTCTAGGAGAGGCTAATAACCCTAGTGCCCCACAACTGTGGGGACTTTTCCCTCTAATCAATGAGGGTTAACCCTCTAATAAATGAGGGTTAACCTTAACACAAATGTGGGGACTATTTCCCCGACTTACAATGGAGGGTTAACCTCAATGACTTTACATGACTTGTTTACATTATTGAATCCTCCAATCGGAACATCGAGGCATGACATGACTCAATTACATTATAGATACTTCTCGGAATAAACATCGGGGTACAATACATAAGATATACAAGTGAATACATTACGAAGTTACAAATACATCAACAGGCCCATGCACAAGAACTCGATCTCCAATTTTGCACTAACATTCTTCATGCAATCGAATCCACAATTAATCAAGTGTTGAGGAAAACATTTGTTTGAAATGGAGGGGCATGTTGAGCCCTATATATCATTACATACATTTATATTTTATATTATAATTGTCTTTATTGGTTGGCTAAGACCTTAATTGTAATTGTATGTTTGTATACAACGTTAATTGTAATAGTAATGTTTCTCTACTATATATAACAAGGAAACCTATTTTTACAAATCATATCATCTTGCGCATTTTATATATTGTAAAAGGAGGTTTCCCCGTAAAAGAGGCTTATTATTCATCTATTTATTCCATCCTTGAGGAATTTGGTTACTCTTTCTTTATATTACTATGCTATTTTGGTAATTTGGTCCATAACATATAACATACATGTCCAACATCCCATGAACTTGTCTAATGAACTTGGTGACAAAAATGTGTAGGAATAAGGTATTGATCGACACTTAGTGAATAGGCACATGAAAAACATTTGGCAAGGACAGAGATGGCCATGTAGAAAATGCATGATTATTTTTTCTCAACTATGTTTTCACATGATTGGGCTTGATAGTAAATTTATACTATGAATTGATCTCTACTTTTAATCAAGGAAGAAAATAAAGGGCATAAATGAGTATGTTGGTAGGTGTTTATGGTGATTTTTTTTAGAAAGTAGGATAATAAAATGCATTCCTCTAAACAATGAGTGGGTTGGAAAAGGAATGCATGTTTATCATAGAATATATTAAGGAACAACTAGTTTCCTAATGTTGTTTCATGCATTCATGAGTTGTAAACTCTAGCTTTGCAGGAATGTCTGGGAAATTATTACTTTTCAATTAAGAATATTGGATTCTATGTGTGAGACCTATCACTTTTGTCGTTTATAGATTTGGTTTGTGGGGAGGTATCTGCAAAGGATTGTCAAAATTCTAAATCCTTTATGGAAGCAATAATTATATAAACAAGCTAAGGATCTATGTACACAATTAACCTCAAAGAGAATTGCATAGAATTAGCATAAGGAGAGAAGAAGAAGAATCATGAACACACATTAGGAATGATAAAAGAATTATGATTGATATTATTACATAGGTAGTACATACTTATAAAAAATAGAGTTTCTAGGATACAACTCATGCTAGCTCATAAAGAATGATTACTAAATATGATAAACCCCCATAGGTGACTAAAGCAGTTTCCTAATTAGACCAAGAGATCAGGAATTATCTAAGCAATGAGTAAGTAATCATGTGTAAAGGAAAAGATTTCTAATCATGGAATATGGAGAGAAAATCATGAAGGCTGAGTTGGAAACAAAATATAGCAATCTCCTAGTTGATTGGATTTACCTTATCCACTGAAAAGCAGGAATAAAGTAGTCTAAAGGAAGAAAATACAGGAAGGCGCAGTCACTAATTTTGGCAGTCAATAAAGTTGGCAGGATCTAACTGGAATTAGGATAAAGGAATTACTAGGGTATATATGGAAAGTATTAACCAAGTGGTGCAAGTGGATGCCAACTATCTAGGCTAGTGGATAGGACATTAACAAAAAATTATCAATATTTAATTTCCTAAGTATTTAGTGGGTTTATAATATTCCAACACCCCCCCTTAAGTAGACTTTATGATTGGGATATCTGAAATAATAAGAATTATAGATGCATATAGGTCACAAGATTGTGGTCACCATTTTACAATTTATCTTGTCCAAAGAACTGTGAAAAGAGGAAAAACCACATGGGGAAAATCCTCCCTCAAGAAAGGACAAGAAAGGTAAACCAAAAATGTTGAACTGCTGCTGATGTTGTTTTTGTTGTTGCTGCTCCAAAATCAAGTTTATATGATGCTTGATCAAATGCATGGATGTATCTTCTTGGGAAGAAGAGAAATTTGCTCAACTAGATCAGGAACATAAACAACTACAGGATGGAAACTAGGACCATGTAGAACAACTGAGATCCAATGATGTAAGAGAAGAAGTGGCTGCTCAATGTACTTGAATATAAGAATGATATAGGGTCAAAATGATACATGTGATGCTTGATCCAGTAACTTTAATGAACTATGTAAAGTCAAATTAGCCCCAAGAAAATATGAATTGTCATGAAAATTTGAACAAGAAAAGGTTGTAGCAGCTCCAAGATTGATGTACAAAGGTTCTATAATATTTTTTACATGAAATATGATCAGAAATAAGATCCAAAATAGGTTCTATCAGATCCAAAAGTGAGGAACAATATTTCATAGTGTGTCAATACTTTGGTAGTGTCTCCATCTTCAGTAGAATTGTGAAACAATGTGCTAGTCAACATGTAGGAATAGGTATAAGGAATCATATATGAATCAGTGAGCTCATTTGAAGCTCTCTCTCACTTTGATTCAAAATTCAAAACATCCAAAAGATCAAGATATTTCACATCATCTTTAGGAGAATCATGCGTAGGATCTTCAGAAACTAGCAATTCACCTTCAAAATCAGCATTTGAAGATATAATGGAGAATAATTGATGAAAGGAGAGTTCTTCTTAAACAATGGTAATGGAAGCTCCATTAGTCACTTATTTTTCATCATTAGCATAACAAGAATATGAATCGACATCTTCAACTTCAAGAGATACAAAAAAAGATGGATCTTCAATATTTACTTCTTGATAGAAAGAGGAAACATTTGAATCAAAGAGAATGGTAGCATCGGGAACTGTATGAGTTACTTCTTCATCATGAACAAATTCTTCAGATATTGTAGATTTTGATACATCTAGAAAAAGAGAAACCGGTGAGGTTCTATATGTTCTCTCCAAATATCTAGAATGATCCTTATTGTGGTTGCACAATTCTGTATCCAATTTTGTCCAAGGATCCTTTGGTTAGTCAGCATAATCAACAAGGCAGTGCATGCTTGGAGAAATAGCCAGACACATAGCTCCAAAATATATATCAATTTCATTCATCCAATCGTGTAGCTCTTCATTATACTGTTTACCAGCCCTAATAGAAACATCATAGATACCTTGTATCTTTAGACATTAAATCATCTATAATTTCCACTCTGAATAAATTGTGGATGGAATAAGAAGAGGAACTGATACTCTTAAATCCATTTGAAGTTGTACCTTCTAAATAAACCTACAAATATGAAAAAGGAGGATTAATTGATGAGCTCCAAAATATCTGATGTCATGTAGATATTTTATATCCTAGGCTCTGATACCATGTCACAATTCTAAATCCTTGATGCTAGGAAGAATTCTATAAACTAGCTAAACATCTAGGCACACAATTAACCTCACAAAAATTGTAGAGAATTAGCACAAGGAGAGAAGAAGAATGATGAACATGCATTAAAGAATTATCAATCATCCATGAATCACTTATTCCTTTATGATTTTTTAATGTGTGTTCATCATTCTTCTTCTATCTTTATGCTAATTCTCTGCAATTCTCTGTGAGGTTAATTGTGTGCCTAGATCCTTAGCTATTTTATAGAATTCTTTCTACCACTGAGGCTTTATAATTCTTACAAGCATAGATCATGGCTAGCATGAAAATCGATCCCCAATATATATTCAATATTATGCAAAACTTAAACATATAAGTAGCAATGTACAATTGTGTCCTTTAATCATTTTTCATGTGTGTACGATCATAATGGGTTAAATAAAAAATATTTTAATGATGTGTTTGAACAATTCATGAGAATTTTGTGTTAATGGAAACTCATGTTGTATGAAATATCCTTCTAAATATGGAAACAAAGCGATATAATTTTCATCTATCTATTTTTGAAAGGACTAGATGAAGTTTTGAGTACATGTATTGTTAATATGAGCATTACATTAAACCCATTTTCTTGTAGTTGTAGTGTGTGAATTCATTCTTGTAGAAGCCCATGTTTCATATTTCTACATATAGTGTTATGATTGTTTTCATTCCGAATGATTTTTTTTCTTTTAATATTTACAAGTAAGTGGTGAATCTTATAGGGTGATACCTCATTGGCTAAGGAAGGTAATAAAGTACATGAGTTAGGTTCTTACTTATATTTTTTGCAAGGAAACCCTCATAATATCCCCCCTCTATCCCTAGAATATCCAGATGGAGGGTAAGCCAACCACTAGCCACGATAGAATATGGTTACATAGTAAGAATCAACCAGAATCAAATCTCAATTGGAACAGGACCTGAGGCATCATGGAAAACTCCACCTTGAAACATTCCATTTGAACTAATTAAGCAAATCCACTAGGATTCAAAAATAAATTGAAGGACATAGGGGGTGGGATTTGATCCAATTATGTTTGTACAAGTCATGAGATTAATTAACAAAATCTCTTTGGTTCAAGCATATGTTCAATCATTACCTCAATATGACCCCATGAATCTCTGAAAATCCCTTATGGAAGTTAAACCTTGCTCACTAGTGAAAACTGCTTGCTCCTCACTGATGTATTGAACCCTTTAGGTTTTTAAATTTTTGAAGGACATGAGGGTAGGATTTGATCCATAGATGTGTGCATGGGTCATGAGATCATTTAATATAATATCACTATGTACAACATTGTGTTTAATCACTACCTCAAGGAAACCCCATGGCTCTAGGAAAATCCCTCACTAGAATTTAACCTTACCCACTATTGTTGGGTACAACATGTACTCCTAACTTGAGGGGCATTACCAAAATTGAACCCAAAACATCTATGCAATATTTTCCTTGAAATTGGACAGTTCAAATTAATTGATATATCACATTGAACTACTAATATATAATAGGATAATAAACATATTTTTACAATTAAATAAAAATAAAAGTATTGTATGAGAGCGTATTAAAGGAGTTGTGGCTTATGTAGAAAAATTGTTTTCCTTTAAACAGTTTATGGTTATAAATTTAAGAGTTAGTAAAAATCGTTAAGTTCCAGAAAATTATTGATGGATATGTGCATAGCATGCCCCTCTAAATTTGAACTTGTGGTTTTTTAAGAGAAAATCCATTTTCTTAACCATTAAGCTCATTAAGTGTGTACATTATGTGTTTACATAAAAAAAAAATATGCGTAAGTTGTCATTAAACATATTTCATTGGCTATTATTTAAACTATTTAATGAAATATAAATAATCTAGTTATATTTCAAAATATTCAGTACACATAGATGCGGGGATTTGGGATATAATTTCACTAAAAACGTCCATTCAATTTTATGGTGAACGAGAAAGGAAAACAATGTGAATATTGGATTGTTAAACTTTTAAAGTGTGAAAGATCAATTACTTCCTTTTAGGCGTTTAGGTGTTGCCACTTTGGAAATTCAAATCCAATCCACCCATCAATTTGACAAGTATCGACTAGTTATCCCATATTTGATAGGTAATTTCCCTTCCATCAAATTCCATGTCGAGTTTCCACCTTTCATTAATACGGTAATTAAATAAGAGCCTAGAATTATTACAAGTTGAATTATGAGTGTGGATGTTATTTTATTTTTAATGACTAACATATATATATATCAAGATTAGGATTAGGATTAATCTTTTATTTGGGTGGTGGGATTTTATTTGAAAGTAATGCTTGGAGAAGAATTATGGGTTGTTATTTCTTATATACGTTCACACTTTGTTGGAGATAGAAGGTGTTCCTTCTCATGCAGTTTTTGGGTCATCATGTAGAGGAAAATACCACATGACTTGTCTCTTATGTGATAGTTATAGTGTTAAGCCTTAGATATTAGGATATTACATTTTTAGTATTGTATTAATATTTCTTTTATTGGTCATATATGACCTTAGTTGTAATCGTAACCGTTGTTTCTTATACATACTCATGAGAATTAGTTTTAGAGATCATCACATCTGGTTCATTTTATATATTGTAAAATAAGGCTTTTCCCTCAAATAAGATTCTTATTTTTTTCTTTATTTCATCATAAAGACATTGGATTACTGTTTCATTATATTTTTATGTTATTTTAGGAATTTGGTCCATAACATTTGGTATCATAGCCATTGTCACTATAATATTTTTTTGGGGGGGAGTGGGTGTTTCAAAAAATGAAATTTTGAGGATCCTTGGGGGAATTTCAAAGTAACCATGGTAAAAATTTCAAGTCCCGGAGTTATAGCCTATGGAAGTTGGGGATGTTTACTAGTCCAAATACTAGTCTGAAAAAGGTTTGAAGGTAAAAAGTTATATTTGAATCTTGAAATATCTAAATTGAGTACCATCTAATGCATTAGAAATAATACAGATCATAGTATTTGTGGTAAATTTTTCAAAATCAGAATTTGAAAATCAAACATGTGGTAGGTTGTACAAATGTTCTCTCCCTAAAAGGGACAAAACAACAAGTTTTGGGAAAGTTGCCATAACTTTCCGTTGGCACATACGAATTTCATCAAACCATTTGCATCATAAGGAAGCCATACCATAATAATACATAATTATTTTTTATAACTAGTAGGGCATACATTTAAGATTTACCTTAAGTGAAAGGTCAGTTAGCAAGATGTGCTCCAAATCAGGGTTTACCTAAGTATGCAACTTACAATTGACATAAATTTTGATTGAAAGCTCTATTTGGCATGATTCAAAATTTGTGGGGAAGTTAAAATACAGAATAACTATAAATAAATATTATTTTTATCCTACATGGAAACCTACAAATATCTCAACTATAAATTAGGAATAAAGTGAATATATATATATATATATATATAGTTTACAGAACTAATGTAATGAATTGGATGCTTTGTTAGCAAAAAAGGTGGATTTGACACATGTGAAAAATGAACCAGGAAGTAAAATGGAAAAAACAGATAAAAAAATGGAATAGAATATGGAAAACATGGATCAAAATATGGTCAGTAAAGATGATCTTGAATATATGTAGGAGGTTATTGTGAATGGCATAAGACAAATATTTACCCCAAATTCGCCTCCTCAAGAAGATGATACATAGAATAAGAGTGTCTTGTCCCAATCACATATTGTGAAATTGAAAAACAATTGGAGAACAAGAGGTTTGAGTCCCCAACACTTGATAATTCAACTCGAGATCAAGGAATCATTCCCAAGATAGCATGAATAACTTTGATGGTAATTATACCATAACATGGATATTCCAAATGGAACATTTATTTGATCTACACTAAGTTCTGACTTTACAAAAGTTAATTAATGCATCCCTGTATCTAGAACCTGATCAATTTGTGTGGTACCATTAACTTTGTGATTGTAAAGGGACACTATTGTCTCTTGGTCTGTATTTATAAATTAATTAATGCCACGTTATGGGGGATATTAAGAGAAACAACTTCTTTAGATAATTGATAAATATCAAGAAAATAGGTCTGGTTATAGAGAATGTTAAGAACTTTCAAAATTTGAATCTTAGAGTGAATAACATATCATAAAATAATTGGTTGGATCTATTTTTGGGCACTTTAAAGGAAAGAATTCAACATTGAGTTCATTTCTTAGAACCTAAATCATTGTATAGTATTTTTAATTTAGAAAGGAAAGTTGACAGTAAAAATATGGCTATTGGAATTATGGACTTAGTTCAATTGACAACTCCGATATGTTGTCGGGATACCTACTCTTGACAAGATCTCCCTGAGCCAAGAGTGGGTGCTAGGGTTTGTAGGATTTTTCTGCTAAGTCTCTGGTCGACACTGCCTGGCCACTGGGGCCTTTGGTTTGCAGAAGTTGGCTGGTTCACCGAGCGGTTTGGCCTCCCTGGGTGAACCCCTGATGGAGATGGGCTCTTCGAGACCCCGTGGGCACATTGAGGTGGCTCCAGCCACAAAGGATAAGCAGGAGGGTTCGACCATCGGCCGAAAGCCCGGTGTGGGGGGATGCCTTCCAAAATCCCCCACCATTCCAACAATCTATGTTATATCAGAGAAGGTGAGGGGCACGATAGAACTCTGGAAGGAGAAGGCTCTGATTGGAAAGTTCGTGGGGTTTTGGCCCAAGGAAAAGGATCTGGTTAAATGGATCAACAACGTTTGGAACCCTAAAGGCCACTATGACTTGCAGCTCAACTCTAAGGGTTTCTTCACTATTATTTTCTTCAATCAGGAGGACCGTGACCATATCTTGGAGGGAGGCCCTTATTTATTCTTTTCTGTTGGCCTTTATCTCCGCCCATGGAAGGAAAGATTCAACCCTGAAACAGAGGACATGACTGTGGCCCCAGCTTGGATCCGCCTCTTCTCTATTCCAGGGGAATATTGGGATTTGGAAACCCTGAGAGATATTGGAAATACCCTAGGAGATTTTATTAAGGTGGCTGAGCAAACCAAGGCCCAGAGGTATACTTCCTTTGCGAGAATTTGTGTTTGCCTGGATCTCTACAAAGAGCTGCCAGAAGCCATAAACCTAAATTGGGAAGATGAGGAATGGATCCAACCCATCGACTATGAGCAGATCCCCTTCAGGTGTAGACACTGTCATGAATACAGTCACTTGGGAAGGAACTATCCTAGATTGGTTGCAAAGCCTGACCCAGTTGACCATCGTCCAGAGGGAGCTGGGCCTCCTTCTAATGGCTTCACCCAGGTTAAGAACCGTAAAAGAAGCAGGGCCAGCGGGACATCAAAATCCAAAAAGGACATAGAGACGCAGGTGATCCGATCCAAGAATTCTTTCGCGTTCCTTGGGGAGATGGCAGAGGATGGTAATCCTAAGGAAAAAAAGGAAGCAGCCTAGCCCACCAAGGATCTCAATGCCCCAGATGGGATGGAAACCCAACAGGTGGAAATAGTGGAGGAAGAAGAGGACAAAGAAATGGAACTAGGTGAACTAGATCTGGACGCGATAGAAGAAGAATGTGGAAAAAAGGGGAAAGGTTATGTACCCAAAAGGAAAATCGAGCTCCTCCAGGAGGCAATCATTAAAGCTGGAGCTCACCCGAACCTGGGGATTGACCCAGACCCTCAAACAGGATATAAGCGGAAGTCTCCAGAGGAGGAGCAACGCAGAGGAAGGAAATCAAACAAGCAACGCATCACAGAAGTAGGTGTCAAGCTCATAGAATGAGGCCAATAACCTACGATCAAGGCGGCCTTCTCTGAATTTTCCAAAGTTATCCAATGAAGCTAATCTCCTAGAATATAAGGGGGTGTGGCAACCCCAGGAAGTGGAGGACTCTCACCAGGAAAATAAAACAAGAAAACCCTGATATCCTCTTTCTCCAGGAAACTAAATGTAGTTTCAAAGGCTTGGAAAAAATTAGAAGTAAAATCTGGAAAGGTAGCCAGGTGATGGCCCTGGATGATGTTGGGCAATCAGGGGGCATGGCAATTCTCTGGCTCCCCCAGGTGGTAGATCTCACAAACTAGAGTGCTAATAAGTTTTCCCTCATGGCAGACTTCCATCACCTTGTGTCAGGGGTGAAGGATACTCTGGTGAACATTTATGGCCCCAGTAGCTTCCCTAAAAAGTAGGCCTTCATCTATTTCTTAGACTGGTCCAACCACCAAGAAGAGGGAGCCATATGGGTTATGGGAGGGGATATCAACCTCATTGTTAACCTTGGGGAAAAAAAGGGAGACCGAAGAACTCTGGACAAATTCCAAGAGGATTTTGGAGTTTTTCAGGCTCAAAGCTCGTTCGTGGATATGGAAACCGAAAATGGCTGGTATACGTGGAACAAAAAACATGGGGGTGAACACTTGGTTGCCTCTCGCTTAGACAGGTTTTTGGTCTCGGAGACTATAATCCATGATACAGGAGAAATCATGGCAGAGGTGCTCCCAACGGCAGGTTCTGACCACTGGCACATCAACCTTCGATGGGATTGGACATGTTCCACTCTGAGGAAACCAATCTGATTTGAACAGTTATGGATGGAGCATAAGGACTTCAAAGATCTTGTTCAGCAGTGGTGGCAGGAGCTGGTCCCCCCTTCAGGAACTGCCATGTACTGTTTCCAACAGAAACTCAAAATTGTCAAATCCAAAATCCGTACCTCGAATAAGGAAGAGTTTGGCAACATTTTTTAGGACAAGAAAAGATTGATTTCTGAACTCAATCAACTCAGACAGAAAGGTATGACAGATGGATGGGATGAGGACATGCATAAAAAATAAAAATACTTATGGGGGTAGCTGGAGGCAAGGGAAAGACAAGAAGGAATCTACTGGAAACAAAAATCCAAGGTCAAATGGCTACAGGATGGGGAAAAAACACCAAGTTCTTCCATAATTCGGTCATTCAGAACAGGAACACCTCGAGAATTCAAAAACTCAAAAAAATGGATGGTAGTCGGGTTGAAATGCGCAGAGAGATCGAAGAGGAACTCAACCACTATTTTGTGGAGATCCTCAACGAAGACATCCATGACAGGGAGAGAGACATTGCTCAAATCACTGGCCTAATCCCACCCTCTATCACTAGGGAAGATAATGAGATCCTTGTAAAACTAGTAGCTCTGCAAGAAGTTGAAGATGCTGTCAACCAAATGGCTTTAGGAAAAGCCCCATGGCCTGGATGGGTTTACCTCTAACTTCTTCCACTATTTTTGGGATATGGTTAAGGAAGAGGTAGTGGAAATAGTGGAATAATCGTGACAAAAAAAGGGGGTGTTAAAAGCTTTCAATGCAACGTTCCTTTCTCTCATCCCTAAGGAAACAGGTGTCGATCGCCTAGATAAGTTCAGGCCTATAGCCCTTTGCAATGTGGTCTACAAGATCATATGCAAAGTTATTGCCAATCGTCTGAAGACTCTATTCCCCTCTCTGATTTGCCCGGAACAATTTGGTTTTGTTGAAGGGCGCCAAATCCTGGATGGGGTCATCCTTTTCCATGAAGTCCTCCATTCTCTGCAAAGTTCGAGACAACCAGGTATCTTGATCAAACTTGATATATCTAAGGCCTACAACAAATTAAGTTGGCAATTCATCTGTAGAATGTTGGAAGCCTATGGGTTCTGCCATGACTGGTTTGAATGGGTAATGGGTCTCATCTCCACTCCTTTCTTCAGTATTCTCCTGAACGGAGCCCCGACTCATCCCTTTCAACCTTCCAGGGGTATCAAGCAGGGGGATCCCCTCTCTCCCTTCATCTTTATCTTAATGGAAGAGGGCTTGAGTTGTCTCCTCCAGACAAAGGCAGAAAATGGAGAGCTAAGAGGTATTCGTCGTACGGATACCATGGATGCTCAGACCCATCAACAATTCATCGATGATACCATGCTCATGGGACACCCTTCAGTCCAAGAAGCGAGAAGCTTTAAAAATTTGCTGACTCTCTTTGCCAAGGCCTCTGGTCTTGTAGTAAACTAAGCCAAATCCGAATTCTTCTTCCTCAATACCGCTCCTACCACTCAAAGGAACATCCTCCGTATCCTGGGTTTTTCGAAGGGTTCATTCCCTTCAAAATACCTAGGCATTCCACTAGGCCCATGTAAACTGAAACGTACCTCTTGGCTTGAAATCCTTGACCGAATGAAACATAAACTCATGAACTGGACCCTAAGACCTCTAAACTTACCCAGTAGGTTGGTCTTGTTAAAATATGTCTTACAAGCAATACCCATATACTTGTTTTCTGTCCTCTCTGCTCCGAAGTCCATTCTTCACAAGATTCGAGACATTCAGCGCAATTTTCTGTGGGGAGGCCGAGAGGATAAAGCTAAAATTTTCCCTGGTAAGCTAGGACAACATCTTCCATCCCAAGTTGAAGGGGGGGTTGGGTTTGAGAGATCTGGAAATCATGGCTGAAGTCTAAGGAGCAAAATTCTGGTGGAGATGGGTCTCCCACACCTATGAACCATGGGCCCAGTTTTAGCTCTCTAAATATGGTCGCGACAGGCCCCCATATCAGCTAATCCATTTCAATGAAGAGCAGCAGGGATCCCCCATATGGATGAAGGCCAAAGGCGGTAGACACTTGGTTCAACAGCATAGTTTCTGGGAAATTTGTGATGGGAGGAATGCGAGGTTCTAGGAAGACTCATGGAACCAACTTCCCCATTTAGGAGACAACCCAAGATGGACTCCAATTCAGGAATTAGCTAAGGGGGAGGGTCAAACTCTTGTTCACCACTTTTGGCAAGAGCAAATCATTAATGAGTGGTGTTGCTGGAACTTCATTAACAAGCCCGACCAGATTGAGGTGGAGGACTAGGAGACTTTCCAAGAGGAAATCCACAGGCGTTGCATCAGACCCACAGAGGGGAAGGATGTGTTGAGATGGGGATATTCAAATAAAGGAATGTTTAACATTAAGGAGGCGTACAACATTCGAATCAGGAACCATGCCGAGGAAGTGGAAACATGGAAGAATATATGGACCCTAAACTTATGGCCCAAGGTCACCCTATTTGCTTGGTTGATTGTCAAAGGTAGCATCCTCACCTGTGAAAATCTTCAGAAGCATGGTATCCACGGACCTTCTCAATGCTACCTATGCTCTCAGGCGAAGGAAACCACAAGCCATCTCCTAGATAGCTGCCCTTTTTCCATGGCCATTTGGGATAAAGGTGCTCTGGGTTTCCGGAAAAGTGACAAAAAATAGCCCAGCCAACTAGTACTTTGACAGAATGGAACCAAAAAACCTTCAAAAATAGAATCATCAGGACCATTTGGAATGCTTTACCTGGTATGATCATGTGGTGCATTTGGAAGGAAAGGAATGGCTGGATCTTCCAGGACAAGCGAACCTGCATCGAAAAGGTCTAGCAGATGGTGAGGGACAATCTTCTCTCCTCCATCAGATGCATGCAATGGCATGATGAAGACAAGCTCATTCCCGCTAATGAAATTCATATTGGAGAATTTTGGGGTTTGGACAAATCTCAATTGGATGGCCTCTGCAAGCGTGACAGGCTCCTTCAACCTTCCAGCCCTAATTCGTGCTCTCCTCCTCTCCTCAGGTATTAAAGCTTAACTTCGATGGGGCCTCCAGGGGGAACCCATGAGATGCAAGTTATGGAGGATTATGCAGATATTCACAAGGAAGGGTTATTTTCATCTTTCTGGGAACCATGGGTCGAGACACCAACAACTTTGCAGAGCTCAAAGGGATTTTTCAAGTTTTGAACTACCTGGTG
The DNA here is from genome assembly GCA_001517045.1 of Pseudotsuga menziesii. Lineage (NCBI taxonomy): Eukaryota > Viridiplantae > Streptophyta > Pinopsida > Pinales > Pinaceae > Pseudotsuga > Pseudotsuga menziesii. The sequence continues at coordinate 161,155 of LPNX010981995.1, forward strand.
CGCAGCAACTATTTCCCGATGATAATTGAGGGCGATTCCAATATCATGGTGCAGATGGCAAGGTGGTTAGTGAATGGCCAAGTCAGCAGCCAAGTGTCCACTAGTTAGAGGTAAGCTAGTTGCTTGGATGATCTTCGTGGCATGATCCACACCCACCCCGCAGTTTCATTCTATCATGTAAGATGTAGCACAAACAAGGCAGTGGACCTCCTTGCAAATGCAGGGGTCGAGGGTGAGATGGCTCACCAATTGGGCCCTCTTGAGGCCTTCAAAGTGAATGACTGGGCTCATCAATGTAGATAGCTAGCTCCATAGGATCTCGCGGGTGGTATGCAGATGGCCCGCCCGAACGTTGCGGTGGATATAGGTGACAGATGGTGCAAGCACGCCATGACAGACCATCATCAAGATGCCTAATCGTTTTAATCAGTTAAGTGAGCGGATTCTAAGGTGGTTGACCTTGGCCATTATTTTTCTCGTTGGAACAATAGACAAAAAGACGGATAGGATGACGAGTGACAGCTGAAATGACTGGGATTTCACTCTCGACAGAGGTTTATCCATGGTTAAGGGTACGGGGGAGATGGTCCGCACCAGAGCAATGACGTTGTCCAGGTACAATCCAGATGGGGTATTGATGATGCATTTTCCTTTTTATTGCTTGTCCCTTTGTTCGATCCGTTCTCATCATTCAATCCTGCTCCTTGCTTTTTGGCTCCTCTGGTTCTCCCCATGGCCCTCTGGTCTAGTCTGGGTGTGGCTTTCTTCCTTCTCTCTTCCCTATTCCTTAGCTCTTAATTCTCCCCTGGTGGAAATGGCCCTGCATCATCTGTTGGTAAAGGGAAAATCCCTCGGTGAATCCCCGGCCGAGCAGAGTGCTGCAAAACTCCCTTGCAGGGCTACAAGAGTGCAAATGCAGGCCCAAGAAGAAGCTGAATTTTTCAAGGACAATATTCCTCTAAGCATTCGTCGGGAAGTGGAGGGAAAGGTTGAGGATCTCTGGTATACCGTGAAAATTATGCCCAAGAATGAACTCCACCAAGAGGTGGCGGACTGGGTTCTGGATCCTGGTTCCACCGTGAGGCGTGCTGTAGCTTATGATCGCCTCCTCATTCAGTATTGGGTGAACATGAAGCTGGTGGGACATGCCTACATGGAGTGGGAAGTGAAAATGGTGGGGGATGAGGAACCGGTAAGAGAATGGAAGCACCATAATGGCGAATGCCACCTCATTCACTAGAAGGTTGATGTTATTGCCTCCAGGCTTGGTGTCTCTTTATTCGTTGTGGATAAAGGTCTTGATGAGGTGGATCACCTATGGGATAGTTTCAAAAAGTGTGGTAAGAAGCAAAGAAGAATCTAATCTCCCTCTCAGCCTTATCCGAACTCCCCCGGAGCCTTATCCGAACTCCCCCAGTGTGGGTCCTACTACGGCTCATCTGATGGTATCATGCTTTCCCTTTGCCTTCCAGAAAATGGAGTGACTACCTGTATGTTCTGTTTATTTCGTAGCCCGGTAATTCAGCCTGTTAAGTTTTTTAAGTTCCCTCCAATGCTTTCTTGGTATGTAATGTGGGTTCTCCCGAAGCCCAGTTTTTTGCGAATGCCTGGCCTGGAACAGGGTTTAATCCCATCTCTTGTTTTGAAAGATAGGGCTTGTGTGCCCACTCCTAGTTTAGGTTTCAGTTCCTTCCTTGGTTTTTGGCTTCTGTGGCCTAGGTCCAGCACTGTGCATTGTTTCAATAGGCCAGTGGACTGTTAGACCTGTTTTTGTATCCCTGCTTTGTAATGGCTTCTATCTGATGTAATATAATGTCTTTATTTACAAAAAAGAAAATATGGCTATTGGAAGGTAAACCACTAACACGTATAGAGGAGGGAATTTCCCTCCCCCAACTTCGCACATCCTACAAGGTTAAAACTTCAATAAGTGGAGTAAATAAGAGAAAATGAACTACGTTTCAATTATGAGAGCAACTATAACAAGGGGGATAAGTGCAAAAAGAAGAATTTATTCTATATGATTGTGAAGAGGAAAAATATACAAAACTGAATAGTTTGAATATATAGAACTAGAAGATGCTACTCCAACCATATCTTATAATTCATTGGTTGGAATTAGCATTCCACAAACTCTTGGGATATAAGTATAAATAAAAAAAGGTAATAGTGTTGATTAATTCTAGTAGTACCCATAAGTTCATTAATTGCAAATTATCCAAGAAACTTCTCGATTACTTTATATATCCAACACTAGAGTTTCAAGTAATGATTTAAAATTGTGGTACCATAAATTGTTGAAGGAAGTGACATAGTATTAACATCTCTATGGGGAATTTTTTATTGGGCAGTCTAATTATTGCAATCCAAAAAGGTGGTGTTGAAGTTATATTAAGGTTCCAATGGTTACAATTTTTTGAACAATGGATTTTATTTTTCGAGGACTTTTCATGAGATTATAGTTAGAATGAAAAGAAATTGAATTTATAGGACTTCTAGGTAAACCCTCTAAAGTTATAAGTTGTAGAAGAACAACAAAATTGCTAAAAACGGGACACCATACTGAAATTTCACATTTATTCTCAGTAGATGTTCAAGCATATATACCCTTGATTCTAGTGGATTTACAAAGAGATATTGGAAATCTTTTAACATATTTGAAGATATACCTAAATTTATTACAACTACTCAATATCATGACCATGAGATTCACTTAGAACTAGGAAGTGTACCACCTAACATTAGACCTTACATGTACCCATATGCACACAATAGTGAGACTAAGAATATGGTTCAAGAAATGTTAGATACATACATCATTCCACCTGGTAAAAGTGCCTTAGTATATATCAGTGGTGATGATTCAGGAAAGGGGAGGTTCATGGCCTATGTGTCTAGATTATGGAGAGTTATACAATATGATTTTCATATTCTTTTAATTAATGAATTAGATGGAGAAATTTTATTTACCAAGTTGGATCTCTATTATGGATATCATCGAATTAGAATTAAGCAAGAAGACATCCTGAAAATAGCCTTTAAAACAAATGAAGGTCATTATGATTTTTTTGTGATGTCATTTTGGATTACCAATGCCCCTTCCACATTTGAAAGATTTATGAATTCTATTTTTAAACCCTTCCTCAGAAAACATGTGTTAGTATTTTATGATAGTATACTAATCTATAGAAAATATTGGGTAGAGCATGTACAACATGTTGACATGGTATTAAAACTATTGGAGGAACACCAACTATATTCCAAGCCTTCTAATTGTTCCTTTGGGGTTCACGAAGTGGAATATTTAGGTGAAGGTGTCAAACTAGACACTAATAAAAATAAATCCATGATGGAATTGCCAATTTCAAAAACCTTGAATACATTTTATTACTAGAAGTTCATCAAGAAATATCATCAAACAATAGAACCTATAACAATGTTATTGAAATAGGAGTCATTTTCTTATACTCAAGAAGCAACCTATTTCGAAAAACTTAAAGGGGCTATGTGTATAAATCTTGTATTAGCCATGATTTTCATCACAGATACCTTTATCGTGGAATGCGGTTCCTAGGGGCATGGCATTGGTGTAGTTTTAATCCAATAAGGAAGGCCCATAATTGACTTTGAATGTTTCCTACTTGAAGGAAAAATATTACTCAAATGAATTTAGGAAAAGGACATGATGTCCATACTACACGCAATTAAGATATTGTGCCCTTACTTAATAGTAATACACTTCAAGGTAATAACATATTATGATAGTATTAAGTACTTCTTAGAACAAAGATTATCTTAAAAAGATCAACAAAAATGGGTAACAATGATGCTAGGTTGCGACTTTGAAATTATGTACAAAAAAGGGAGAAAATATGGTGGGAGATGCACTTCCAAGAAAAGATGAATACATAGAGTGCTTACTTTCTGTTATGCCTATTATATAATTAGGTTGGGTGAAAGAAGATAGGATAGAATGGAATCGAGATCGAAATTCATGCAAGATAATGCAATAACTATAAGAGGACCTGAGTGCATTAGATACATTTGTGTGGCATTATGATTCACTATGGTACTAGGATCGCCTATAATTATGTAAGAATTCCCACTTCAAATAAAATTTCCTTTTAGAATTGCACATTTCTCCTATAGGAGAACATTTAAGGTTCTTGAAAACTAACCATAAAATCAAGAATGTTTTATTTGGGAAGGTCTTAAAACTAATGTCCTAAAGTTTGTGGAAGATTGTTTGGTTTTCCAACATAATAACAGAGGGACGCTCAAGATATTGGATCTTTAGAATCCATTAGCAATACCAATTCAATGATGGGAACATGTTGAAATGGATTTTATCATGGGTGTAAAAATTTTTGAAGGAAATGATTCCATCTTAGTAGTTGTGTATCAAATCACAAGGTATGCCCATTTTTGTGCTCCTTCTCATACTTTTAAAGCAAGTATGATAGTTGAGGAATTCATGGGGATTATTCTAAGTGATAGAGATCCATCTTTCACTGGTAATTTTTGGAAGTACATACTTTTATTTTTTTGGTACTCAATTGGTACACAACTCCTCTTATCATCCTCAATATAATAGGTAAACTGAGATTGTGAATAAATTTCTAGAAGGGAAAATTCATTTCTTGGTATTCAATAAACAAACATAATTGGGCAAGTGATTTCCCTTGGAAGAATGGTGTTACAACACACCATTTCATACTTTATAAAAAAATGTCCCAATTTATGGCACTTTATGGCTATCACCCTCCATCCATCACATCATCCTTGAAAGAGAAAACTAAGGTTCATATAGTGGAGGATCACATAAAGCACCAACGATAGGTTTTCCAACTATTGAAAGGAAACTTGGTTATACACAAAATAGGATGAAATGAAAAGCATATCAACATTGTAGGTAAAGGAAATTTGAAGAATGAAATTGGGTATTTTTTAGGATACAACCATAGAAACATATTTCCCTTGGGAATAAAAGAAGGAAAACCAATTAGTACCCAAGTACTTGTTAGAATAATCAACCCATAGTTAGCTACCTTAGACATTAATTAATCCATTTTTGTCTTATTTGCCTAGTTTCCATATTCCACCTTATGCAAGTTGTCATCTACACATCCATAGTGGTCAAAATTGATAATTTTGAGTCATGGAGCGCTTGGGAAACCTCCTGGAATCAAATATACTTTATTCCTGGCCTCCCTAGCACATGTCTGCTTTTTCTGCTTTATTGCTTGCTTTTTACGTGTTTTAAGGCAATTGGGAAAGTTTGACTAGGTGAGGTTAACTTGTTTTTTGTCCTACACATCCTCCACTCTTTTCTCCTATGAAAAGCATGTATGAGTTGTCTTTCCATTACCTTTTATCTTTCATAATTGATTTTTCCAATTCGTGAGCTCCTTGACAGTTTTGGAAACTGCTTTATGCACCTATGGGGGATTTGCTTAGATTTAGTAAGCCTGCTTTTGACTAGATTCGAATGGAATATTCATGCATTAAAATCCCTCATGTAATTATTTAGTGTGGAAGCCTATGACTTCATAGGGTTTTCTATTGTACACTTATTCAATACAGTTTAGTGTTCAGCTCCATATTCAGTCTCTTTTGTGAGTAATTTTGCATGTGTAATTGGCAATTGATGTGAGTGTAATTGTTCTAACACTGGGTTCAATTTCCACATGGTATCAAAGCCTTTCTAAATAGATTTCTCTCCTTCCAATTTGTTTTGCAGGTTCGACATCATTGACTGGGAGCATTCTACTGCATGCCGGGACAATTTCTGAGCTATGGATCAATCTGAGAAGATCATCTTGACTCCATTTAACTTCTTTGAATGGAAAGCAGAGATGGAGATACTGTTGAAATCAAAATTCCTCTACAAAGTGACTATGGCAACAGAAGCAGAGCCCAATGCAGCTGCAGAGAAGATAAAATGGCACAACAGGAGGGATGAGGCCTATGGTCTCTTGTGTCTGAGTATATCCAGAGACCTCCTTTTCCATCTTGATGGATTGACATCACCGAATGAAGTATGGGAGAATCTTGTTGATCTTTTTGGAAAGATAGATGAGATGAGGGAACATCAAATCGAAAATGAACTGATCTCCCTGAGTCCAAATAGCTTTGAATCCCCGCAACTCTATTTCTCCAAGTTCAAAGCACTTGTTTTGTAGCTAAAACAATGTGGGATTGAAAAGAAGGATGATCAGCTGGTCTTGGACATACTCTCGAAGCTTGGCCCTGACTATTCAATGTTTCTTTCGACCTTCTATGCCACAAAGTTGACAGCTCGAACCTGGAAGATGCCTAGCCTTGTAGATTTCATGGAATCTCTCACACAAGAACAAGATAAGTTGGTGATGATGGGCACCATCAAACCATCCAAATACCAAGCTCTGGTTGCTATATATTCGAGGGTGGATTCAAAAAATAAAAAAGAAAGCTAAAAATCCACCTGAGCAAAAGAGAGACAAGAACAAGTCTCTGGAGGAGCCTCAAGGTTCCAAGAAGAACTACCAGAAGAAGAAAAACAAAGGAGAAATGAGCAAGTGTGCATACTGTAGTAAGGGAAATCATTCTGAGAGCTCCTGCATGAAAAATCAAATAGACATGCTGACCCAAATCCTAGAGAGGAATGGTATCTCCCTTCCAGACAGCTCAAAGAAGAGGGAAGGAGGATCAAGTTCAGAACACGGAGAGAGAGTTCATGCATTGGTTGCTAGCACATCAAGCTCACCTAGTTTCATCATTGATTCTGGAGCTTCAAGACATATGGTTTCAACCAAGGAGCCATTCACCTGACATGTTGAAAGGTCCACCAATAGTACTGGGAGATGACTCTCTCACTAAAAGTTTGGGAAAAGGGAGGATTGATCTTGGTCATGGTAAGTTCAGCAATGTGTTGTATGTTCCAGGTCTTGCCTCTAACCTCTTATAAATGTATCATATGACCCACACAGGGTCTCCAAAGAAGGTCATATTCTCCCCTGATGAAGTTGAGATCACAGAGATCTCAAGTGGTAAAGTCATTGCAAAAGGAGTTGCAAATCATACTTCGAAGGTATACATGTTCTCACACTTCCTACCCTACTCAAACCCCTCTGCTCTTCTGATTCATGCTAATGAGGCAAGCAATATTTGGCATGAAATATTTGGCCACCTAAATTACAAGTATCTTTCTGATCTTAGTGAAAAAGAGATGGTCATAGGGTAACCAAAGATAAAATTTTCCAAAGGAGTCTGCCAAGGTTGCATCCTAGGAAAACACCCAGAGCATAAATTTGAGAGAGCTAGTCATGAGAGAACCTCTACACCTCTTGAGTTGATCCACAATGATGTTGCTGGCCCATTCCCTCATATGTCCATGATTCAGGCCAAATATGCATTGACTTTCATAGATGACTTTTCCAGGTATTGCTGGGTTCACTTCCTGAAACACAAGTCTAAAGTTTTTGGCCTCTTCAAAGTCTTTAAGGCTTTGGTTAAAAACCAGTTTGGGAGGAAACTCAAGGCCCTCAGATCTGAAAATGGTGGTGAGTATGTCAAGTCTGAGTTTATTCAATATTGTGCAGATGCAGGTATTCATATGTAGCATTATATCCCTTACACACCACAGCAGAATGGTGTTGTTGAGAGGAAGAACAGATCACTGAAAGAGATGGCAACCTGCATGATGGAGGCTAAGAATTTGCCACCAAAGTACTGGGATGAAGCTATAAACTGTGCAGCCTATATCTAGAATAGGGTGCCTCATAAATATCTTGATGGTATGACTCCTTTCGAAGCATGGAGTGGGCACAAGCCAAATGTGACCCATTTCAAAAATTTTGGCTCAAGGGCTTGGGCTAGAATTCCAACAGAAAAGAGGAAGGCTTTGCAGCCCCAAAGAAAAGAGTGTCTATTTTTTGGGTACTCTAAAGATTCAAAATGGTACAAGCTGATCAATTTGAGCACAAACAAATCCTTCATTGAAAGGTGTGTTCAGTTTCAAGAAGAACCCCTAGCAGTAGTGGAAGTTGGAGAATCCTCTTCACCACCAGAACCTCTAAATGTAAGTGAAGAGATAGTTGAACATGCTGATTCTGATATGTATGATAGTGATTATTTTATTTCAGATCCTAACAGCCCTACAAGGCCAAAATGGGCAACCAAGAACATTCATGCGGCAGGAGAGCTAGCTGGAAATCCTAATGACCCTAGGAGGACTAGATCTCAATTTGAGAGTGTTCTATGCATGAAAGATCCTATGTTTGCCGATAAATGATATCTGATGGTGGAATCAGATCCTCAGACATATGAATATGCAACAGAAGATACAAGATGGCAAGCATCCATGAAGGAAGAGTTCAGCTCACTCCAAAAGAGCAACACTTGGGAGCTGGTTGATCTTCCCCCAGGGAGGAAGCTAGTTCAGTATAAGTGGGTGTACAAGACCAAATTTGCTGCTGATGGTTCACCTATGAATTACAAGGCAATATTGGTAGCCAAGGTCTACTCACAGGTTCATGGCATAGATTACAATGAGACCTTTGCACCAGTGGCAAAGATGGACTCCATCAGGCTAGCCTTAGCCATTGCAGCTTCAAAGCAATGGGAGGTACATCACATGGATGTAAAGTGTGCCTTCCTGAATGGAGATCTCACTGAAGAGATATAAATGCAGCAGCCTCAAGGATTTTCTACTAACCCATCTCTTGTGTGCAGGCTAAAGAAGTCATTGTATGGGCTTAAGCAAGCCCCCAAGGCTTGGTATGCCAAGATTGATAGCTTTCTGCTATCATTGAATTTTGTTCGATGCAAATAAGATCCAAATGTCTATTTGAAGCTGATTAATGGTTCATTAATGATCATTGTTTTATATGTTGATGACCTTCTCATTACAGGAATCTCAAAGGTTGAAATTGCTTCTTTGAAGGGTGCAATGAACCAAGCCTTCTCCATGACAGATTTGGGGCTATTGAGCCAATTCTTGGGGCTTGAGATTGCTCAAACCAAAGCTGGAATCAAGGTGCACCAGTCCAAGTATGCCTTGGATTTTCTGAACAAATTCAAAATGAAGGATTGCAAGCCAAGCAAGACTCCTTTCCTTTCAGGAGTGAAGCTTGAAGAAGTTGATTCTTCACCTATGGTAAACAATACACTGTATAGGCAATTGATTCGATGTTTGTTGTATCTTACACATACTAGACCTGATATTTCTTATGCAGTAAGTGTGGCTTCTAGATACATGGATCAGCATCATGATATTCATTGGAAAGAAGCCAAAAGGATCGTTAACTTTGTTCAGGGAACAAGGACACATGGGATCTTCTATAAAGCTAAATCTGATCTTGATTTGATTGGGTTTACTGATAGTGATTGGGCAGGTGACAGCACAGATCGAAATTCAACATCAGGATATGTGTTCATGCTTGCAGAAGGGCCAATCAACTGGTCAAGCAAGAAACAGAGTGCCATTGCACTCTCATCTATAGAAGCAGAGTACAGAGGAGTTGTAAATGCAGCAACTCAATGTTTATGGTTGCAGGGGTTACTTGGAGAGTGTGGCTTCGAATCAGAATACTCAACTACTATCTACTATGATAATCAGAGTACCATTCGAATCTGCAATGATCCAGTTCATAAGCAGAGAACCAAACACATTGAGATCCATATGCACTACATCAGAGAGCTTGTGCATGATGGCACCATTCACCTACTCTTATGTTCATCTTCAGAACAAGTAGCTGATATATTCACCAAAGCATTTTGTGAGAAGAAATTTAGCAATCTCAAATCACTGTTGGGGATTTTTGATCATGCTGTGAAGCATGAGTGATGACAAGATTTCCAAATTTTGTTTTACAGTCCATGTTTAAGGGAGGATTTTCCCACTGGGGTTTTGCCTCTTTCCTTGGTTAAATGGACATGCAGTATGTAAAGGGTGACTAAGCCTTGTTTCTAGGACCTATAATTTTCTGATATATTACTCATAAGTCAGGCTTAAGGGGGGGTGTTAGAATAATTAACCCATAGTTAGCTACCTTAGACATTAATTAATCCATTTTTGTCTTATTTGCCTAGTTTCCATATTCCACCTTATGCAAGTTGTCATCTACACATCCATAGTGGTCAAACTTGATAATTTTGAGTCATGGAGCACTTGGGAAACCTCTTAGAATGAAATCTGCTTTATTCCTGGCCTCCCTAGTGCATGTCTTCTTTTTCTTCTTTATTGCCTGCTTTTTACGTGTTTTAAGGCAATTGGGAAAGTTTGACTAGGTGAGGTTAACTTGTTTTTTGTCCTACACATACTCCAATATTTTCTCCTATGAAAATCATGTATGAGTTGTCCTTCCATTACCTTTTAGCTTTCCTAAATGATTTTTCCAATTCGTGAGCTCCTTGACAGTTTTGGAAACTGCTTTATGCACCTATGGGGGATTTGCTTAGATTTAGTAAGCCTGCTTTTGACTAGATTCGAATGGCATATTCATGCATTCGAATATGTCATGTAATTATTTATTGTGGAAGCCTATGAATTCATAGGGTTGGATATTGTACACTTAATCAATACAGTTTAGTGTTCAGCTCCATATTCAGTCTCTTTTGTGAGTAATTTTGCATGTGTAATTGGCAATTGATGTGAGTGTAATTGTTCTAACACTGGGTTCAATTGCCACAGTACTATGGCCCATATAAGGTGGTGCAGAGGATTGAAAGTATGGATTACAAATTGGAGTTTCCTCAATCTTCATGTGTACATCTAGTATTTCATTTTATTTCCTAAAAAAGGTAATCGAAGACAAGATCCCAATTAAAACGATTTTACCAAATATTGATGAAGGAAAATCATACTAGAACCTAAAATAATCCTTGGAACACATATCAAGAAATTGTGAAGTCAAGAAATTACTGAGTGCCTCTTTAAGAAGAAGAAATTGCTAATGGAAGAGGCAACATGGGAAGATGATATATTTGTGCAAAAACATCCACAGTTAATAAGTGTTGAGGACAACCCTTGAATTGAAGGGGAAGGGAATTTTAAGCCCTAGATATTGTGACATTACATTTATATTATTATATTATTATTGTTTTTATTGGTTTGCTAATGTATTGATTGTAATTGTATGGTAATATAGAAACTTAACTATAATTGTAACCTTTCTCTCTTATATATAGCAAGGAGACCTAGTTTTAGAGATCATCTGATCTTGTGCATTTAATATATTGTAAAACAATGTTTTTCACATATTTATTTCATCCTTAAGGCATTTGGTTACTCTTTCTTTCTATTTTTATGCTATTTTGATCATTTGGTCCATAACATAAGGCATACATGTCCAACATCCCATGAACTTGTGTATTGACCTTGGTAATTAAGATGTCTAACAATCAAGTTTCGATGGACACTTGAGGGTATATGCACTTGAAAATATTTTGTCAAGGAGAGAGATGCCCATGTAGGAAATGCATGAGTATGCTTTCCCAACTATCTTTAGACATGATTTGGATTGATAATAATTTTCTACTATTAATTGATCTCTACTTTCAATTAGGGAAGACAAGAAAAAGAATAAATGAGTATGTGGGTAGGTGTCTATGGTGCCTTGTTTTAAAAAGTAGGATAATAACTTACACACCTCTAAAAAATGAGAAAGTTGGGAAAGGAATGCATGTTAAGAACATAAAGTAACAAATGACAAACTAATTTCCAATTTTTTTTTCAAACATGTTGTTGATTAAGTTGTCATTGCTGCCAACTATTGATTCCTTAGTGCCCCTTTTGGAGCCCCTGAGGGTTAGTGTTTAGTTTGTGGTTTTCTATGTTAGGGGATCCCTTTTGACCTTGTCCAAGCCCAATATTGAAGCCCTTGGAGGCCTTGGAACAATGGAAAAAATCCTAGTTACTCAAGTCACTTGTACAAGTGTTCCTAAGTTGTATCATGGTACCATTTGAGTCCAATGTTGATTTCCTTGATTATGGTTGATATTTGGTTACTCATCTCTGTTATGCTTGTTATGATTGTACTTTTTTGGTATCTTGATTGGTTGTTGGATGATGATGTGGCACATGTGTGTAATTCCCTTTATTTGTTGATGTTGGAGCCCATTGCTTGCATTGGATGGTCTTGAGGTTGTTGATTGCTTATGGGGTTCTTGAGTCCACAAGCTTAGATGTTGATCCTCTTGCATGTAGAGACTTTTTTCTTGGAACCCAAACTTATGGTAGTATGTTGGAACCAATTATTATGGGGTCCTTGGTGTCCTTGGAAGTTTGGGTCTTGAATCCACACATATTCTGGTTTGATGGCCCTTGGACGCTATATGGTCATTGGTATGTTGCATCCTTGTGATCATGCATATGAATCCCATAAGGTGTTGCAAACTAGTGGTGAGGTATTTGTACCCCTATTTTGGGGCGTTGGTACTCTTATTTTTATTAAGATATATAGTGGAACCATTGGATATGCTTTTAATGATATGGAGAACTTCAATATGATGATGATATTCTTGAAAAATTCTTTGTTCCCACTTGATTAGTGGTGTTGGGGTCATTGATACCCTTGATATGATGACTATATGATGGATACCTCCTCCTCCTTTTTTATGTGAAGTCTGTGGATGTGAATACCATCGAATCCCTCATGCCTTTAATGATGTCTATTGAATAATTTGACCTTGGAACTTATGTATAAGATAATATGGTCTTTGGCACCTTTATATGTGGAATCTTTGGAGTCCTAAATAAATTAGATAATTTAAAGGTATTAGATCAATAATTTGCAAATAAACCCATCATAGGGATATATTCCTTGTCAATCCATTTCCGTTGATATGAAGAGAATATTCTAAATCCTTACAATTGAAGAGATATGAATTTTTGAAGTTGGTGTACCCCACCTTTTTAGGTGAGCCGACCAAACAAAAGAGGATTAAATTATTTGTAATTTTGAATTGCATGTTGGCCTAGTTTGATGTACTAAATTTCCTCCACAACCTATATAAACAGAATATCAAACATTTCATTTGTTCATCATCAATTCTCTCAGTATTTTAAGAACTCTTGGAGAAAAGTGTGAAACTTTGTGGAGGAGAAATTTGTGGGCATCTTCATTAAAATTGGCATAAATTTCTCATACAAAATCGAAATTACAAAATTCTTGGCTCGTTGGAAATATTGTTATGAGGGATATGTGCTGACATGATCTAGATATTATTTTGGTTTTTCTATTGTTTATTCATATTGTGATATTCGAAAAGGTATGGTTCATTCTTTTGGGTTTCTCTTGTGATAGCACATGTCTCTCATGGATAGAATTCATCTTTGATCTTATTATGTGAGCCTTTATATTGGTATGTATATTTGGAGTGATTATGGAGGCTATGATGATGATGTTTCAAACCTTTATGCTATGATATGATACACTTTATGATGATAATGCGTTTACACTTTATGGTGTTGATGCATACCATAGTGTGATGATTCTCTCCTATGCACTATGGTGTATACTTGTTGTTGATCATGCATACATTGTGCACACTGAGATGATGATGATGTATATTTGATGATGAGTATGCATACCCTATGACGATGATTTTTCTTTTGTGATGATTATTTGATAATGATAATAATTTTGATTATGATATAATGATAATGTGATAATGCATAATATTGAATAAGATGTTGATTGTTAAAATTGAAAAAGTAATCAAAGTTTCTTACACTAATTCACCCCCACTCTCATTGTACCTAGTGTTTCCAACACATTCTTGAGTTTTAAACTCTCTCTTTGAAACAAGTAAAATAGTGGGACTTTGTGGGAAATTGTTGTCTTTGAATTGAAAATATCGGATTGTATGTGTGAGCCCTATCACATGTGGCAGTTTATAGCCTTGATTTTAGCAGAAGGGGTTAGTTGTAAAGGGTTTCCTATGGCTAGCATGAAAATTGATCTCCAATAGTTATTCAACTTTATGCAAAATTTAAACATATAAATACCAAATCTATTGTGCTCTTTAACCGCTTTTCATGTGTATACGATCATAATGGGTTAAATGCAAAATGTTTCAATGATGTGTTTGATATATTCGTGAGAATTTTTTGTAAATGGACATGTATGTTGTATGAAATCTCTCTCTGAAACTATAAAAAGCAATATAATTTTCATGTACTTACCATTAAAAAGATTAGATAGAATTTTAATTACATGTATGAGTTATATGGGAATTATATTATACCCAATTTCTTGTAGGCACAGTGTGTAAATGCATAATTATAGAAGCTTTTGTTTTAGTTTTCGATATATATTGTTATGATTGTTTGTATTTATAATTATTTTCTTGTTTTAAATTTTGTTGTTAAGGATCTAAATCTTATGGAGTGATACCTTATTGACTAAGGAATGTAATCAAGTACATGAATTAGGTTCTTACTTATATATTTTTTCAAGAAAAGCTTCATGCAATCCTCCCTCTACCCATAAAATATCCAGATGGAAGGTGATTCAACTACTATACACAATAAAATATGGTTACGTAGTGAGACTCAACTAGAATCAAACCTTAATTGGACTAGAAATTCATATATCATGCTGAATTTTTCCTTGAAACATCCCATTGGAACTAATTGAGATAACTCATTGGGATTGAAAAATAAATTGAAGGACATTGGGGGAGGGTTTTGATTCACATACGTGTGCACAATCCATGAGATAAATTAAAATAATATATTTGGTGCAAGCACATGTCCAATCATTACATCAAGGTGACTCCATGTCTCTAGAAAAATCCCTAGAAAACTCCTCACTCCTCACTAATGGATCGAATCCTTTGCGATTTAAATTTATTAAAGGGTATTAGGGTGGGATTTGATCCATAGATATGTTTTTCGATTATGATATAATTTAATATAATATCACAATGTACAACCATATGTTCAACCACTACCTCAAGGTTACCTCGTGGTTCTAGGGAAATCCCTCACTAGAATTGAACCTTACCCACTATTCTTGGGTACAACATGTACTTGTAATTTGAGGGAACCTTCTAGACTTAAACCCACAACCTATCAATCACTTTTTTCTTTTAATTTTAAATTTCAAATCAATTTATCTAACTGATTGAACTATTGATATATAATAGGAGAATAAATGTATATTTACAATTAAATTAAAAAAAAATGTTGGATGAAAGCATATTAAACGAGTTATGGTTTATACAATAAAATATTATCCTCTAAATATTTTATGCTTGGAAACTTAAGAGTTAGTAAAATTCGTCAATATATTTATACTTTAATAAAATAGAAAATAATGGATAGAGATTTATATATACTCTACCTCCTATAGATTTAAACATAGAAATAATGAATAGAGGTTTACAGACTCTATCTCTTCTAAATTTGAATGTAATTTTCTTTTAAAAGCGCATATGTTCTTAACCATTAAGATCGATGTCAGTACATGGAATTTTTGAGGATCCCAAACCTTATAAAACCCTTTTATATAAACTAGGGATTGTCTCAAAGGTGCTAAAGCAAAAAGGAATTGAGAGAATAGGTCGAATCAAGAAACCGAATGAAGAATCCATGTGCTAATGCATAACTAGTGGGTCCACTGTTGATCTTGATTAGATCAAACAACTAAGAAGAATAAATCTATCAAAAGGTAAGATAAGCAGAGTAGGATCTAGCATATTTGGAAAGTCAAAGGATCAAATAAATGGCTGATATGAAAAGCGCCAAGGTGAAATAACAGGATATTTAATAAACAAAAGTGGTGATTAGTTTGCGGATAGTCAAACCAAATATTAAGATTAGAGTGCATTGTGCAAGGATAAAATGCAAGTAATTCAAAGGGGCCTGAGGGCACATTATATTATAAACCACTCGATATGTTTGGGATATCATTATTGGTCGTTCCTCCTCCTAGGAAATTTCTTAAACCTCTCAGCGAGTAAGCGTTACCGCCATGGGAAACCGGGCTGGATTTTGCTCATACTAAAACTATGTGGTCCCAGTGTTATTCCACATCATCCTATCAATGGTCACAGTGTTAGAAGATGTGTCATTTCCCCCTCATCCATTAATATCCCTCCATATAGCACAATTTGAATTTCAAAATCGTTAAAGGTCATTTTTTTATTTGTTACGAGTCATTCTCATCCAAATCACCCAATCCTCTAGCTGGTCAACCTCCTACATGTGTACACCCTAAAAACCTTCTAGTCATGAATCCCAACTCCATTCAACTGCCTCATCATATTTTACGGGTAATTCGTCCACCTACTTAGTTGTTTTTAACAAATTATTGTGTAAACCTAAAAATTTACCCTAGCCTACATTATGAATATTTTTTCTCTACAAACCAATAAATGCCATGATCAAGATGTCCCAATACACCATTGATTCATCCTGTAAACCCAAATCCTTTGGTAATGAGGTCATATAAGAACACCAATCGAACATTAAATACAAAAAGGTAACCCAATCTAACCTAATTTCAACTATAAATGAAGACTGAATATGATATTTTCACTACCAAGACCCTTGCAAGCTATGGGACTCTGAACTGGTACATTTTTTATTCCCCCAAGCTATATACTTTCCAGAATTTACCAGTCGATGTTCATCCTCATACTCCCCAACCCAAAAATTAATCACATATTCAAATAGGTCTAGGATTGTCTACCCAATAGATGTTGATAATATTAGGAAAATACTTTCTATCCCTTAGGAAGAAGGCCTAAAACCTATAGAGGAAATAAAAGAGGCCTTCTAATACCAAACCCTAAACCCTAATAATAAATCCCTATTATCAACCCATCACTTGGAGACTAGAATCATAACACAACACTCAAAGCCCCCATTTAAAAATGTATTCTTCAAGTCTCAATCCAGAAAAACTATACCACTTGTACCCACCATCCTGGGTTACAAGAACGATGAAGAAGTCAATGAAACTCTACTAGGTTTCCTAGCATACTTGCACCCTGCATCCAAGGAAATCCCTAAGTGATATATGTATGGTTTTATATCCCAAGCTATCGACCAACAGTTGTCATATTTCCCTTGTTTAGAAATATTTAAATACCTATCTTGCTTATTTTTCTTGTTCTTATATTAGAAATTCAAGCACTTTGAAAAAATACATTTAAAAATGACTAATGAAATGTACATACAACTTCTATTCTATGAGTGGAATCCCTTGTGTAATACAAGAAATCAATTCTAATTTCATAGAGTTTGCAAACCACGTAATGAGGGTGGCCTATACCATTATCCATGGATTTTACTTGCCAATAATTCCTGAGGAAGGTAGAGAGTGGTTACAGTTCACCCCAAAAATAAGAGTGGGGAATAGATTTTGTTCAAAGACCACACAGTTATTAGGGTGTATGAATTTGAGGGTAATCCATACAATTGCCTACTTTTGTAACTACTAGAGCCTTGGAAATGGAGTATTTCAGAAAGACATTTATATCATATGAGTTTCACTTCAGAGGTTTCAAACAACATAGATTATTTCATATTCCTAAGGATGTTGATCCATTCCAAGTCAAATATTTGAGTGCTCTTCAATACATGGAGGGTTTTCTACAACAGTTGAAATTGGAAAAGACTGAACCAACAACATATGATCTACATAAATTAATCTCAAAATAGAGATTCAATAAAAATCATCTTATGATTGTACACCCATACCAGAATGTGAGAGTATAGCCAATAAAGAGAAATGGGAGGAAGATGAAAATATCCTAAAATCTTCACCAGAGCCCAGTGAACCTGAGCAGATCTTAGGGAAGAAAATAGGATCTTAAGTTATGGACATAGATTGGGAAGGATATAATTCTCATCCATAGAAAGCAATAACATAACCTCATGAGGCATATCATGCCTTGGTGGAGAAGGATATTGAAGCAGAAGTGTGTAAGGAATTCATTGAATTGGGAAAGCGAGTGGTAGTCCCATGAAAACCACCAACTATATTTATGTCTTATCCTTCTTTGGAGTTTGCAATTCCAAAGAAAGAAAAGGCCCTCAATCAAACAAGACCTGTCCTAATTCAAACATATTTACAGTCCATCTACATAGATATAATAAAGGATAGTGTGCAAGCTATAAATAATTCTAGGAAACAAGTTATGCCTTCTCATAAAATACTGTTATAAGTGGAAGATAATATTGATAATAGTTTCAGGAATGGAGTAATTGACCCCATGGTTCTAGTAAAAACCAATTTGAGTGATTATAGATTTGAAGAGAACATTATAAATTGGAGTCAATTCAGAAACTTAGATAAAGCAAGCAGGGAAGTGACATGATATGTGTTGAGGTAGTAAAAGATACCAAAATAGAAATAAGGTTAAGGGAAGCACTTGAAAAGGTATGGGATATGTTGAAGGCTGAAAATGGAAAACTAGAGCCAAACAGCTTATAATAAAAGCATTGGAAGATAATATAGTGGCCTTAAGTTCCAATCTGGATGATGGATCACAATTCAAGTACTTGATAACCACCAAGGATAATGAAATTTCCAACCTTAAAAAACAGCTAAGAATCCCAAATGTACACCTTGTCCAGATAGTTTAGCTTAAGCATGTTGAAAAGGAAAATGAGGAGTTTCTATCCACCATGGTAAAATATAAGGGTTTGGAAGAAGAAAAACAAAATAAAATTAGTTAATTGTCAACACAATTAGCAGCTCTAAAATCACATAGTGTTGTTAGTACACATATTTCCCCATCATCAACAATTGCATCATAGGTGACAAAGAAGTGACCAAGTTCATACTAAGGAGGAGAAAACTACAAAAGATCCTATAAATGATTCACCTACTAAATAAATAGTTGATGTTGATGCCATGGAAGAAGATGAAACTCCAGCTGAAGAAGCAATAATTGAGGAGGATGTACAGACTAAGATCAAATGCCTAGAAGATGACATCACCCAAAAAATGATTGGATTGTAGAACTAGAAAATGATGTCAGAAAGAGATATGATGACATATGTGATCTTAAAAGAGAAATGAATGATTTGAAAATTCAGTTCACATCATTAGAGATGGATGCATAAGGAGAGGAGTTGTTAAGAAGAACAACTCAAAAATTATGGGACATAATAGCTCATCTATTCAATGAGAAGCAGGACTTTCTAGAGATGATGAGTGTTTAAATGGAGACTTATAAATCAAGTGGCAATGGAAGAGATGAAACAAGTGGAGATTACATTTGGAGACAAGCCCAACCAAGATAGAGAAACAATTGATTATATAAACAATATGAGTAGTAAGTAGTTGGAAGAGCTGTAATTAACCAATAGCACTAAGGTAATAAAAATTTCTAAGAATTTGATTTTGAAGTAGACTTTGTACAAAGTGATGCAAAATATTAAAAATAGTATAGCAGAAGACATTGCATCCATCAAAACCTTATTTAATGGAGTAAACAAGATAGGATTATTGTTATTATGGGATGGGAACATAGAGTTCTGTTCAAAAGATAAATACCAAAATAGGTTAAGGAAAAAGAGAAACAAATAACAGGAAGAAGTGAGAGGAGTAATTAATGGAAATCAATATGGTTAAAGACTCAAGCCTGCTTTTCATATTTGGATAAGACTCAAAAAAAAATTCAAACAAATGCGATCTTTGACGTATGAAAGGAATTATGAAGCTGAACTAGCACTAGAAAGTTTGAGAAATCATAGCATTCCAATGGGAAAGGATTGGAAGATGGATACAATGTATCATAAGATAACATTGCCTCCTCAATAGCAGTCTGCAAAACAAGCCCCTAGATCATCTCATCAACAACCACAGTCTACAGAACAAGCATTTAAGTCATCATCTCAACAGCAAAATGTTCAACAAATGCCTCTTGTGACACAACAGTACACAAGACAAGCTACTCCACTATCATTCATCCCACCTGGAAGTCCATCACATCCTAGATTCCCAAAATATTCAAATTTTTTGCAAAGAATGAGAAATATTGGCATACCTTTAGGCTTCTCACCAGAACCACCTTAGCAAAACATGCAAGAGATACAATCACCAATTCAAGAAAAGAAATGCGGTGGGGATAGAAAAAAGAAATGAAACATTGTTTTGTGTAAAAATGTAATATTTCAATGTAAAAAGTAAATAGTGAAAAACTATTACTTTTCTATTGTGATTCAAATAAGAAACAAATAGATTTCATGCACCCTAAAGTCCTATATATTGTAAAATGAGCCAAGAGCTCAAGGCATGCAATTTTAGAAATAGAAGTGTTATTTCTAAATTTGTTGAGTCAGGTTCACATTTTTTCTTTGTGAATACCTTGTCAGATATTAATTAAATGAAATATTGCAACGATTTTCTATCATGATTATCTTTTGTCTTTCTACTTTCTGTATGAGAGGATTCATGAGAAAATTAATACAGTGTGTACAGTATTATTTGATCTAAATTGAGCATCATTGATAGTCTGTTTAGAATGAAATGTTAAATGTTATCTCAGATGTTCAAAGTTCATTTGATTTTTTCATAACCTTTGATATACCTTGTGGTTTCCTTGTATATGGATATTTTTTGTCTATATCACGCTCATGAATTGTCTTACTTCTTAATAATCATAAGCATCTCATGATAACCCTCTCACATTGTAAAGAATTATTGATTTTTTTCCAATACATCTCAATACGTTCAAAACCTATCTTTATTTACAAAATTCACCCATTGGTGCTTCCTAATTTTCGAGATTTGTGTTCATAATTTCTCCTTATTCCATTGTCCTATTTGTTCTGCTAGAATACATGGAACTCCTTTGTCGTCCATCTTCACACATGTAGTTTGTTCAAAAATATTATAAATATCTACAATATTCATATAATGAGTCAAATGTCATTTTCAGTACTGATATAGCTCTAATATCATTAAAATTTGATCCTCATCATTCATGGGCGTATTCTACTTTCAACCTAGTTCACATCTAGGAACTAACATGAAAAATGGCACCATTTCCAGGGATCATGGTTAAAGAAGATTATTTCTATGGTACAACATTATAAAGATCTGATGGTTTCATGGTGAAGCAGATCATGTGGAAATTGAACCCAAGAGATAGAACAATTACACTCACAAAATTGCTAATCAAACATGCAAAATTCACACCAAAGGAGACTGAAATTCAAGCATAACACTGATCTGTATTCAATAAGTGTAAAATAGACAACCTTATGAAGTAATAGGCTGCTGCAATATATAATTACATGAGATATTTTAATGCATAAGGATGCCATTCGAAATGGTCAAAAGTAGGCTTACTAAATCTAGTCAAATACCCCATAGGTGCATAAAGCAGTTTCCAAATCTACTAAGATGCTCATGAATTGGCTAAGTCAAGTAGGAAAGCTAATGAGGGATGGAAGGAAAACTCATAGATGCTTTTATTAGGAGAAATGGAGGGAGGATGATGTGGGAAAAAACAAGTCAACTACACCTAGTCTAGCTTTTCCTTTTTCCTTAATTCTCAATAAAATAGGTGGCTTTTCAGAAAAAGCAGATATGCGCTTTGGAGGATATGGAATAAAGAATACATGATAAATTTGGTTTCCAAGGTGTTTCCCAAGCACTCCATGACTCATTTTTAGCATGTGTTGACTTCTAGGACTTGTAGAAGGAAACTAGCATAGTGTGGAATCTATGAAACTAGGTAATAAGACAAAAATAATTAAAATTAATATCTAAGGTAGGTAACTATGTGTTGATTATTCTAACACCCCCCCTTAAGCCTGAATTTATGAGTAAATATCAGAAAACTACAGGGCTTAGAAACAAGGCTTAGTCACCCTTTACATACTGCTTGTCCATACAACCAAGGAAATAGGCAAAAACCCAGTGGAAAAATCCTCCCTTAAAAATGGACAGGAAAAACAATTTTTTTGGAAATATTGTCATCAATCATGCTTCACAGCATGATTAGAAATCCCCAGAAGTTATTTTATATTGCTGAAGGTATTATCATAAGAAACTTTGGTGAAGATGTCTACTACTTGTTCTGAAGATGCACAGAAGAGTAGATCAACGGTGCCATCATGCACAAGCTATCTGATGTAATGTGTATTGATCTCAATGTGCTTGGTTCGCTGTCTCTGAACTGGATCATTATAGATTTGAATGGTGCTCTAATTATCACAGTAGATAATATTTGAAAACTCTGATTTGAAACCACATTCTCCAAGTATCCCCTGCAACCACAAAGATTGAGTTGTTGCATTTACAACTCCTCTATACTCTGCTTCTGTAGATGAGAGTGCTATAGCACTCTGATTCTTTCTTGACCAGCTGATTGGTCCTTCTGCAAGCATGAACACATATCCTAATGTAGAATTTCGATCTGTGTTGTCACCTGCCCAATCATTGTCAGTAAACCTAATCAAATCAAGATCAGATTTTGCTTTGTAGAAGATCCCAAGAGTTCTTGTTCCTTGAACAAAATTTAGGATCCTTTTGGATTCTCTCCAATGGGTCTCATCAGGCTGATCCATGCATATCAAATCCACACTAATTGCATAATATATATTAGGTCAAGTGTGTGTAATATAAAGAAAACACCCAATCAACTGCCTATAGAGTGTCTTATTTACCATAGAATAAGAACCTGCTTCTTCAAGCTTAACTCTTGAAAGGAAGGTAGTCTTGTTTGGCTTGCAATATTTCATGTTGAACTTGTTCATAAAATCTAGAGCATACTTGGACTGATGTACTTTGATTCCATGTAAGGATTGAGCAATTTCGAGACCCAAGAATTGGCTCAACAATCCCAAATCTATCATAGAAAATGCATGGTTCATTGCATCCTTCAAGGAGGAAATCTCTTTNAATACAATAAAATAATCATAAAAAAACCATGAATCAGCTTCAAATAGACATTAGGATCATATGTGCATCGAACAAAACTCAGCGATAGCAAAAAGCCATCAATCTTGGCATACCAAGCCCTAGGGGCTTGCTTGAGCCCATACAATGATTTCTTTAGCCTGCACACTAAAGATGGATTCGAAACAAACCCTTCAGGTTTCTTCATGTAAATCTCTTCAGTGAGATCTCCATTTAGGAAATCACACTTCACATCCATGTGATGTACCTCCTAATGCTTCCAGGCTGCAATGGCTAGAGCTAGCCTTGTGGAGTCCGTCTTTGCCACTGGTGAAAAGGTTTCATTGTATTCAATACCATGTACTTGTGAAAATCCCTTGGCTACCAATATTTCCTTTTATTTCAAAGGTGAACCATCAGAAGCAAACTTAGTCATGAAAACCTACTTACACTGAACTATCTTCCTCCCTAGGTGAAGATCAACCGATTACCAAGTGTTGTTCTTCTGGAGCGAGCTGAATTCTTCTTCATGGATGTTTTCCATCTTGGATAATCTGATGCATATTCATATGTATATGGGTCTGATTCAACCATCATATATTATTTCTCAGCAAATAGAGGATCTTTCACACAAAGGGCACTCTCAAACTGATATCTAATCCTCCTAGTGTCACTAGGATTTCTAGCTAGTTCCCCAGCTGCATGAATGGTCTTTTCTGCCCATTCTAGTCTTGTAGGACTACCAGGATCTGAAATAAAATCATAATTATCAGGCATATCAGAATCAGAAAACTCATTAGTCTCTCCACTTACAATCAATGGATCTAGTGGTGAAGAAGGCTCTCCAACTTCAACTGCTACTAAAGGCTCTTCTTGGAACTGAACACTTCTTTCAATGAAATATTTGTTAGTGATAAAGTTGATCAGCTTGTACCCTTTTGAATCTTTATAATACCCAACAAATAGGTACTCTTGGCTTTGGGGCTGCAAATCCTACCTCTTTTTAGTTGGAATTATATCCCAAGCCTTTGAGCCAAAAATCCTGAAATGGGTCACATCTGGCTTGTGCCCACTCCAAGCTTCGAAAGGAGTCATACCATCAAGCTGATTATGAGGCACCCTATTCTGGATATAGGATGCACAGTTTATAGCCTCAGCTGAAAACTTTGGTGGCAAATTCTTAGCCTCATAATGCAGGTTGCCATCTCCTTCAGTGATCTATTCTTTCTCTTAACAACACCATTTTGCTATGGTGTGTAAGGGGTTGAATGTTGCGTATGAATACCTTCATATTTACAATACTGAATGAACTTAGACTTGACATACTCACCACCATTTTCAGAACTGAGGATCTTGAGTTTCCTCCCAGACTGGTTTTCAACCAAGGCTCTAAAGACTTTGACGAGGTCAAAAACTTCAGACTTATTCTTTAGGAAGTAAACCCAACAATACCTAGAGAAGTCATCTATGAAGGTCAGTGCGCATTTGGATTGACTCATGGACATATGAGGGAATGGACCAGCAATTTCACTATGGATCAGATCAAGAGGTGCATAGGTTCTCTCATGACTAGATTTCGCATACTTGTGCTTTGGGTGTTTTCCTAGGATACAACCTTGACAGACTCCCTTAGAAAAATTGATCTTTGGTAACACTATGACCATATCTTTTTCACTCAAATCAGAAAGATACTTGTAGTTAATATGGCAAAATATTTCATGCCAAAGCTTTCTTTTTTCATTAGCATGAATCAAAAGAGTAGAGGGGTTTGAGTAGGGTAGAAAATGGGAAAACGTGTATACCTTCGAAGTGTGATCTACAACACCTTTTGCTATGACTTTACCATTCAAAATATCAGTGATTTGAACAGGATAAAGGGAGAAGATGACCTTCTTTGGAGACCCAGTATGAGTCATCTGATACACTGACAAGATATTAGAGGCAAGACCTAGAACATACAACACATTATTAAACTTACCATGGTCAAGATCAATCCTTCTCTTCCGCAAACGGTCAGTGAGAGAGTCCTCTCCCAAAACTCTTGGTGGACTAACTCTTTTGTCGAAACCATATGTCTAGAAGCTCCAGAGTCTATGATGAAGCTAGGTGAGCTTGATGTGCCAACAACCAAGGCATGTACTGTCTCTTTGTCCTTTGAATTTGATCCTCGTTCCCTCTTATTTGAGCAATTAGGAAGGGAGATGTTATTCTTATCCAGTAGTTGGGTCAACATGTCAAATGTTTTTCCATACAAGATCTCTCAGGATGATATCCCTTACTACAGTATGCGCACTTGCTCGTTTCTCCTTTGTTCTTCTTCTTCTGGGAGTTCTTCTTGGAACCTTGGGGCTCCTCTTGAGACTTGTTCTTGTCTGTCTTTTACTCAGGTGTATTTCTAGCTTTTTTATTGCTTTTTGAATCCACCTTTGAATCCCCAGCAACCAAAGCTTGGTGTTTGGAAGGTTTGATGGTGCCCATCATCACCAACTTATCTTGTTCTTGTGTGAGGGATTCCATGAACTCTGCAATATTAGGCATCTTCCAGGCTCAAGCTATCAACTTGGTGGCATGGAAGGTCGAAATAAACATTGAATAGTCAGGACCAAGCTTAGAGAGTATGGACAAAAACTTTTCGATCCCACACTATTTCAACTGCAAAACAAGGGCCTTAAACTTGGAAAAGTAGAGTTGCAATGACTTGAAGCTATTGGGACTCAAGGAGATCATCTCATTCTTGATTTGATGTCCTCTCATTTCATATGTATTTCCAAAAATATATTCTAGCTTCTCCCACACTTCATTAGGTGATCCCAATCCATCAAGATGGAAGAGGAGGTCTCTTGAAATGCTCAGACACAAAAGACCATAGGCCTCATCCCTCCTGTTGTGCCATTTAATTTTCTCTGCAGCTGCATTGGGCTCTCCCTCTATTTCCATAGTTACCCTGTAGATACCTTTCACTCTCAAAAATATCTCCATCTCATCTTTCCACTCAAATAAATTGAATGGAGTCAAGATGATCTTCTGAGATTGGTCCATAGCTCAGAAATTGTGCCCTCCAGTCAACAGAATGCGCTCCCAGTCAAGATGTCAAAACTAAAATAGAAGTAAGGAAGGAGAGAAATATATCTACAAAGGCTCTGATACCATGTGGAAATTGAACCCAAGAGATAGAACAATTACACTCACAAAATTCACACCAAAGGAGACTGAAATTGGAGCATAACATTGATATGTATTAAATAAGTGTACAATAGCCAACCTTATGAAGTAATAGGCTGATGAAATATATAATTACATGAGATATTTGAATGCATAATTATGCCATTCGAAATGGTCAAAAAGCAGGCTTACTAAATCTAGTCAAATCCCCCATAGGTGCATAAAGTCGTTTCCAAATCTACTAGGATGCTCACGAATTGGATAAGTCAAGTAGGAAAGCTAATGAGGGATGGAAAGACAAATCATACATGATTTTATTAGGATAAAAGGAGGGAGGAGGATGTGGGCAAAAAACAAGTCAACTACACCTAGTCTAGATTTTCCTTTTGCCTTAAATCTCAATAAAACTGGCAGCTTTTTAGAAAAAGCAGATATGCACTTTGGAGGATCTGGAATAAAGAAGACATGCTAAATTGGGTTTCCAGAATTTTTCCCAAGTGATCCATGACTCATTTTTAGCATGTGTTGACTTCTAGGACTTGTAGAAGGCAACTAGCATAGTGTGGAATCTAGGAAACTAGGTAATACGACAAAAATAATTAAAATTAATGTCTAAGGTAGGTAACTATGGATTGATTATTCTAACAGATCATATAGTATTGGTTGAAGCTTTCACCTGACAACTCCATTAGATCAAGCTGGATATAGGAAAGTGACACAGTAAACAGAATCCATAGACAAAATATCTCCTCAACCATCCAAATTCAAGAACTCATTGTATTAACTTTCATTCACCTCAAGGAAGAGGTATTCCACTTTTAAATTCACCTTTGATATCTTCTTCAATTGAAAAATCAAGAAATAGTTGAAGATTAAAATAATCAAGAAATCCCTTATAATCATCCAAGAACTCCTTTGAATCCTATTCTTGAACCACAAATTGTAACCCCATATCACTCAGCTAGTGCATCTATCCCTTATCATTTTTTATTGATACCTTGTAATCAGGAATATTGCACCTTCTACGGACAGAAGTTGTTCCTCTGGTCTGAATGGTTCAGATCCAGAACAAATGAGTGAACGACAAAGGATGAAGACCTTCCCTGGATGTTGTAAACACCTAGAATATTGCTTTGATCACGAACCTATGTACGTGCAAACATGTCAAACAAATAAGAACATCAAAGCTACCAGAAAATCATCTACACATCCATACTAGTGACTAAGGAATCCAGTAACATATACATGTGAAATCAAAACAACAAATATGTGGGATGGAAATCAGCTTTGCATTAAGAATGAATTAAGAAGCTTACAACCATTGCCTTAGTGTTGAAAAACTCCTCCAAAAGACAAACACCTAATCCCCAAAAGCTCCAACTTGCTCTCTTGTGCTTTCCAATGGATTGGACTAGGTATTCAATTCAACAACATAACAATACCATTCAGTTATCTCCCTCAACTATGGATATGAGCTTGTATTTATAAGGCTCAATGGATAGGGATAGTTGAGATAATTTTGGGTGAGGTGGATATAAGATCCTACCAAGAGGGATCACGAGCTCAAACTAACTATATTGATAGGGATAAGGGAGGACACAAGGCTCAAGATCTAGAAGCCTCGAGAAACTTCTATTTTTTCGAATTTACCAAGGGTACCGCTTTTGTTCCCTTATGACAGAGCGGTTTAGGTGATAACCGCTTCAAAGACAAAGCACTTCCGCGGTGGCACCGCTTCTCTATAACAAGACACAAGCGGTGCTAAACAAGGTACCTCTCATCAGCCAAAGGGAAAGGGCGGTGCTAGGTTTTTTCAAGTATAATTTATATCTAGAGCAAGTTTCCACTCCAAGTTTTGGGATTAAGGGAAAACATAGGGGTTAAGGATCTCATCAAATGTTAGTGACAGGATTTAGGTATAACAGAATCCCCCCAAAGCATGAGGCTTAGAGGGATAAGATAAGCGAGAGATTTGAGAGAACAAGTTGTCATTTCGAGGTGAGAATGTCAGCTCAGTCAGAGAATTTCGTCAAGTAGGCATCTGTAGTACATCAATACTTTTGACTTATAGACAAATGTAACCAAATCATGGCTACAGACCAATACAAGGCAGATCCATGAGAGGAATAAACAACCATGGCTACTAGAATATAGCATAGATCCATGTGATAGAGGACTCAAACTTGGACATATCTACCAGACATACAACATAGATCTATGTCATATAAACGCAAATTTGAGCATAGACATGACCATACAAATGTGGATCCATGCTTGATATACAAAACTCCATCACAACCTGGGGAGAGAAATGAGTGCTAAACAAGTACCCAGGGTCTTCGGCTCGTTTTCCACAAAGTACAATTCTATCCATGTGATTACAATGTTCTGAAGTCGAACATGGTAGAAACCACTTGATTACCGGCCAACGATGTGAACCGTTAACAAGTGCGAGGGATATCAGCATTGATGTCAATAATTCCCAAGGTACCCTAGTACAATCTACTGAGTGTGAATAGATTTCTTGATGTCGAACACCTAGTTAATTCTATCGATCAAAGGTCAATGATGTGAACCTATGTCGAGAGTGAGAGAATATGTCATTGAGGCATACAGATCTCAAGGTACTAAATTTGTTTCTAAGACTATTTCCCAAATGATGAGTTGATGTCGATAGGAATAGTCTCGTCAAAGGAGGGCCATGATGAGTCCCACATCAATGAAACGAAACTCAGAACAAAGTTTTGGAATGATGGGAATGAGATAACCACAAGACTAACTCAAAAGTACTGACACAGAGACTGTTTTGACTGTAGAGGTAAACTTCTTCAACTTCCCTTTGAACATCGAGCAACATGACTAGACTAGACAAACACACAGTGCGACGGTGGAAAATGCATTCTTTTGAAAGACTCAAAGGAGTGACATGACTCATGAAAGTGGATCGTCACAGAAATCAGCTGAATACCCAATTGACTGAAATGACATGCAGACAAGTACCATGTTCAAAGGTAACGACAAACTACTGCCATTTAATTTGCAAAATGATTCCCTTCCCATTTTCCCCATCATGGTTGATGAGTGCCTCTTTTCATTTTTACGAGTTCAAAGAGGGTAACAAACACTTGTTATAGCTCGTCCAGAGACAATTCCAAGCTCATATGTTTTATGAACCTAAGAGAGGACGGGTTCGTTCCCAAAAGAGGGTCTCTCAATGTTTAGTTTAACGAGTCCAATTAAAGTGAACTCAATGTAGTTCATGTTTACAGAGTCTGAACAAACTAAAGAAAACTCCAAAGGGTCCTTTTTGCTATGATTTAGTCCCTAAGGCCCAAAAAAGTATAAAATAATACCTTAGAGAACTCTTCCAGCCATGGTTGGCTAGAGTGTTCCTTTTTTGTAAATAGTCCATCTAAACCGAAAAAGAGATAACTTTTCATCGAAGAGATGACTCTTCAAATACTTTTATGAGTATGAGGAAGACGAGTACTCAACTATCTTTTCAGATTTTAAAATTCCAAAAAGAGATTAAAGAGGACTTTATTAACATTTTTCATGTTTGAATCTAGAGCATGAAAAATTAATAAACTAAGCTCAAACCACTTTTCATGTTTTACCCAGAGCGTGAAAAATGAAAAGTAAGATCAACACCATGTTACTGTTTTTAACGAGCTCGAAGATCAGTTGAAAGAATGCTTGAATATTGGTTTCATTTTTATGCAAGCTCGAAACCAATGGGTAAACTATACTTGAAAATTCCCATTAACATGATATACAGAGGTTGGAATCTTGCCCCCAACATGATTTCTAGCGAAGCTTACCCCTAGCAGGGTTGATAAGGGCTCGACATGCCCCCCAAGCTTCATTTCATCTGACGATTCTTATTCCATACGCAACCTAAAAACCTAGTTCCTAATATGAACATGTTCACTAGGGGGGTAGGAAGAACGAGAATCAGGCAGGTGAAAAGAAGGTTCAAGTTACAACACTAAAAGGAAGACTCAACTCAAGGGAAGGGGATCTGTTTCATTTTTACTCAAGCTTGAAACAGAAGGTAACTATGCTTGGAACATGGTTTCATTTTTAAGCAAAATTGAAACCAAAAGGTAAACTATGCTTAAGGAATCCTACTTCATTTTTTAACGAGTTTGAAATAGAAAATGAACTATGCTCAGGAATGATTTAATTTTTATGCAAGCTTGAAACCAAAAGGTAAACTATGCTTGAGGAGATCCATTTCATTTTTTTAACGAGCTTGACATAGAATGGGAACTTTGCTCATAAGGATCTATTTCATTTTTTAACGAGCTTGACAGAGAATGGGAACTATGCTCACGAAACTGCTCCTACTGAACATGATATCCAGATGTTGGTAGGTTTCCCCCATTACATAAAATCTAGCGGCTTAGCTCCATTATGATGTCCATATACTAGATCCATGCCCCCCATTTTACCTATGATGGGAAGAAGCTAACTAGAAGAAGGGGAAGGAACCACAAGAACATGCGGCACATTCAGGGCAGTCTGATTACTAGGAGTGATGCGATGGCTAGGTGTAACAAAAGAAAGTTTATCAATGGTCACAATATTCCCATCATGGGTAAAATGTATAACTGTAAAGAGTGTGGACACACCAACCTTCATGGAATAAACAAAATCATGTCCAAGGAGTAGATTAAAATATAAAGGACCTTGGACCACCATAACATCAATCCAGACAGTTTTCCCTCCTAATGTAATAGGAAAATAAGGAAGGGTCCCTAAAGGTGCAGTAGGTCTTCAATTAGAATCCAGTATCTAATCGATGGCTGGCACAAGCTGAGGAGAACCTAAAGCTTGCCAAGTAGTTGAGGATAGAATACTAACAAAAGCCCCTTCGTCAACAATAGTATGAAGTATCCGCTTAGCAGTAGCATTCACAATTATCTAGAAATGAACACTTGAATGAAGACGAGACTCTGTTAGGTTACTCCAGTCAAAGGAAATAACCTCACTACTTGGAGAGGGTTTTGTCGAAACAAAAAAATTTCCTCTTTTCGAGAACAATCATAATGAAGTATAAAAACTTCAGCAGGTTTCAGTTCATTCTCTACTGGAAGAGAAGAACAAGACAAAGATTTGGTCAAAGAGACTACTTTAGTCTTAACACTCTCTAATGAAAAAGCAGGATCGGGTGGAAATGACATCGACTTGACCACTTCACCCTCCGAAGGAAGAGTGGGATCAATTATAGATGAAACTGAATTGATCACTTGGTCAACCAGTGAGGAATCGAGGGATAACTGACTATCACTTGTTGGAATCACCTGTTGATGATTAGTAATATTTTCCAACCAATGTGAAGCTTCATCCATGCTTGGACAAAGAAAATTACAATGCATAGCCTTGCATATCAAACAAGGATACAAGACTTTACCCTTACAACCTTTTACCAATGGGTCACTAGTTGAGGAAGTATCATCAACATGATTATCATAGGTTGATGACACAGATGGTTTGAACCTTTTAGACCACTCTTCTTGTACACGGGAGAGACCGGGACACTCCTTAAGAAGGTGTTCCCCCTTGCAAAGCTTACAAGGGAACTTGGGTTTTTCGAGTGTTCTCTTAGAACGAGCACCATCAAGAGCAAATGGTTGCTTCTTTTTCTCTTTCTTATCCTTCTTGTTTTTACCCTTCCCTTTCTTCTTCTTATCACCATGACTACTAACCATAGAGCTTTGTTCAAGAAAAGAAGAAGAAAGAGATGAAGCCACAACCGGTGAAGAAGGAGAGGGATTAGGTTGAGATCAATCCTCTCCTAGAGGAGAGGTGACATTTGAGACATTAGGTGTAACAGGAATTACCGGATTAAAAATCTAGACCAGTAATCCTATAGTTAATATAGGAAGATTTAGAGTGTCAATAAAGGGAGGACCAATACCTTCACTTGGAAAGAATACAAAAGGTACACCTTGGAAAGAGATCTCTTTATTGGTAGTCCCATATGGGGATGCTATCTCTAAAATATCTAAAAAAAACCCTAACTACCATGCACAAGCAAGTACTACTTAAACTAAAAGCAACAAGAAAACATGTGAAAGGAGTGGATAAGAATCAGGAACCTCACAGGACAGGCCAAAAGGATAAATCAGATGCTTTGAGGATTCCTAAAAGGGTCTCCCGTTATACGCAAGGTACGTGGGAGCTCAAATCGGTAGTAGTGCCGTATAAAACATAACCATTCACAAGGGTCCTTTCGATATATAATCGAGTACATGAAGTACCTTTATATATACCTCAACGGTATGTGAAAGGCCATTCGATATAGAGACGATACGTGGAAGAACCGCGTCAGTCCCAGGTTCTAGTGTGGACAAAGTAACGACAGCTCCTATGTTTTACGACACCCGAACACGCCACTAACTTATCACTCAAATTGCTAAAAGTTTTAACCTAGTACTACCGTTAATTTTATCTTGTGCGTTTAGGTGGAACCATGGAGTGAAAACTAGAATTTAAAGAATATGCACATTGACCTATATGATAATCCAAGTTTTCCTCTTCAATGAAATTCTACCTAAGAGAGGGAGAGAGATTTACTTTTCTTCCAAAAAATCCACACCCAAATGCAAATGCAATTCTATCTTTTCAAATGAAAAGGGAAATATCAATGCACCCCAACAATCTTCAAGGCAAATAAAAAAAGAGATCTAGAGAACATCAAACATAAATAAACCAAAAATGTTTCCTATTTTTTCATGCTTCAAAAAAGATTCACAAAAACTTAATGGAAATAGGATTTTACTAACATTTCCAAACAAAACTAACTCTAATGCACGCAAAGCTGAAAACAAATATTTCTTCTTAATGAAAGTAAGATCTAGAATTTTGAACAATCATGCACAAAACAAGAAGAAAATGGTTCAACAATGCTTTTGAATAAAGCAAAGGAGAGGGAAAACTAAAACTTCTCTTTGAAATAGACAAGGAAACGAAGAACCAATCTTTCCTACCAAGCACCGAAAAAATCAGCATGCAAAAGGAAACAAGAATCACCCCAAGCAAAGAAAGACTCAAAACAACATGGATCACTCGTGCATTCCAAGTCCAAAACAAACCAAAGCATACACATGAAAATGAAATGTATATTTCCAATTCCAATGAATAATATCTATAGAAAAGAGAAAGAGGTTTCAAGAAAAGAAAATAATGCAAAATCCAATGCAAGAAACATAAACTCTCTTTGAATGTAGAAAGAATACAATAATCAAAGCGACTATAGAATATACAATTCATGGCCCCGGCCGTGAGGGAGCATTTTTGACAAAAATACACTTCATTTTCATCAAAAGGTAAGACAAAAACACAAAAAATCAAAATACAAAGTGTGGAACAAGGCCTACCTGGCACCGCACAGATGAAGCTGCTGATAGACGGTTTTGAGGCAGAACTGCTTCTTGCTCATTGGATTCAGACAGTGGCACCGTGTATGGCTAACTGGACTCAGGTGGTGGCAATTCTTCTTGCCAAAGGCACATGCACAGTTCTTTGTAATCACCCAGAACAGTAGGAGACCAAAAAATAAAGTTAGAAATGCCAAAAATCTCATAAAAACTAATGAATCAACCACAATACAGACCATAGAAAGTTAAGGTGGCTCAGATCTGAAAAGATATGAATATTTCAAACCAAAACTTTCAGTAGATCAGATGTAGATGTGACTACAAAATATAGGAGGCTAGAGCTTGGATTCAGACAAGAGTGGTTCATAAACTGAGGATGAACAAGACAGATCTATTCCCTAGTGGAGTAGCCAGATTTGTAATCAGGAATATTGCACCTTCTGCAGATAGAAGTTGTTCCTCTGGTCTGAATGGTTCAGATCTAGAACAAATGAGTGAATGATAAAGGATGAAGACCTTCCTTGAATGTTGTAAAAACCTGGAATACTGCTTTGATCACGAACCTGTGTACCTGAAAACATGTCAAACAATCAAGAACATCAAAGCTACCAGAAAATCATCTACACATCCATACTAGTGACTAAGGAATCCAGTAACATATACATGTGAAATCAAAACAATAGATATGTGGGATGAAAATCAGCTTTGCATTAAGAATGAATGAAGAATATTACAACCATTTCCTTAGTGTTGACAAACTCCTCCACAAGACAAACACCTCATCCCCAAAAGCTCCAACTTGCTCTCTTGTGATTTCCAATGGATTGGACTAGGTAGTCAATTCAATAGCATAACAATACCATTAAGTTCTCTCCCTCAACTATGGATATGAGCTTGTATTTATAAGGCTCAATGGATACAGATAGTTGAGAGAATTGTGGGTGAGGTGGCTCTAAGATCCTACCAAGAAGGATCTTGAGCTCAAACTAACCCATATTGATAGGGATAAGGGAGGACACAAGGCTCAAGATCTAGAAGCCTCGAGAAACTTCTCTTTTTCCAATTTTACCAAGGGTACCGCTTTTGTTCCCTTATGACAGATTGGTTTAGGTGAGAACCGCTTCAAAGACAAAGCACTTCTGCAGTGGCACCACTTCTCTATAATAGGACATAGGTGGTGTTGAACAAGGTATCGCTCATCAGCCAAAGGGAAAGTGTGGTGCTAGGTTTTTTCAAGTAGAATTGATATCCAGAGAAAGTTTCCACTCCAAGTTTTGGTATTGAGGGAAAACATAGGGGTTAAGGATCTCATCACATGTTGGTGACAGGATTTAGGTATAACATGCCTCAAAGCCCTCCATTTACCCCACGTGTGCAACCTACTATTACACATACTCAAAACATGGAAGGAAGAAGACTTGGATGACCACCGCTGACTATTAACCCATGGATTACAGCCAGATATGGTCCTTTAGACCTACCTTTAAATTTGCATTACTTGCCTAAACATTACTTAAATATCTTACCTAAATATGCTGGGGAGAAGGATATATTAGTTGAAGAACACATGGATAAGTTTCAAAATTTCACTGATAACCTTCTGATTAAGGATGATGATGTGTATATGAGAATATTTGTCCAAACACTAGAAGTAGATGTAAGAAAATGGTTCAGAACATTACCTGTTATTTCTATCAACTATTGGCATGCTTTACATCAATAATTTAAGATACAGTAGGGGGATAAGAGGGATAACTTATACTACCTTACTATGTTTTCAGCCTTGAATAAAAATAATGGGGAAACTGTTGCTGAATTTAAAAAAATATTTAGCAATTTGTATTTAAAATTCCAAATGATATAAATCCTTCACACCCTACTGCAAAGGTCACTTATGAATGGGATTATGAATCCAACTTTGCTATCATCGTGAGAGAGAGAAGATATGAAACCCTAGAAAACATGTAAGATGATGCTCTTAGTGTAAAAGGAAACATGACAACCTCAGGTAAGATAGAGAATAAGAAAGACTTTTAGAGTAAAAAACCTAAATATTAGGTTGAAACCTGAAATAAGAATAAAAATAAAGAAAATCAGGAGGACAAGATATAAGAAATGAATAATATATTGGCGGGTTTCTCAAATAAGCAAGATAGACTTGAGACTAAGGAAATAAATCAAAACAAAAATCATCAAGCCATTGGACAAATAAATCCAAATCAGTTTACAAGGCCTTTTAATCCTTGAAACCTCAATAGAGAAAGAAGAAATGAAGATCATCCTATACTTCCTCTTGTTAGACCAAATGATGTAGATCGTGTCGTAGATTTTCCCCTTGATGAATATTTTATTGAACCTCCTATTATATTTGATTTTACCACACCAGGTATATCACACATTTGTGGCCTTCCCTATCCTTCTGCAGACTCCTTGGACCCCATGGACTTATATTATGCTTTGATGTTACAATATCATCCCCAAAAATTACATGTTTATACATAATTGACTTTTAAATCAATACCCGCATGTATAAGCATCTTTTGACCTCAAACTTGTGTACATCGGGATGTGTGTAAAATGAAAAATATTTTTGGAGTTTTCCTCACTTGAGTCTGGATAACTTGACTCTTGGCCTTCAAAATTCCTTGCGAACGCTCGGATTCGACCCTCCATTACCTCTTTGGAGTGCTATATAAGGAACCCCTTAGATACATTGAAAGAAGATAAATTGAAGAGTAAGGAAACTATAGTCCATTGTTTCCTCAGTTTTTCTTATACTTGAGTGTGCATCCCTTTGTCCCTTGGAGCACATAGTGTTCTTCCCAAGATTTCCTTTTCTTTGTGAGCTTGCTATCAAGAGATGGAGGATTGAAGTGGTGGAGACCCGAGTGGAGGACTCGGTTTCTCCAGTTCAAAAAAGTGCTGACAAAGTTTGTCACTATTGTATCTCTAATTTATTAATAGAAATATATTTTCCTGTCCAATTCATGTGCATTTTGAATATGAATATTAAATTCATGGATGCATTTAATTTCTTATACATGATTGATTATACATGATATAGTAGTGCTAACACATTTATATATATCATGATTTCTTTGGTTTGTTGTTGTTGAGAGAAAATTATAATTGCAGTTGCATAGGAAAAGCTCAATGGGGATCTACTTCAACCATCTGGAACAAGGTACGATTATATATACCTTAGGGTTATATTTTCCTACTACTCGTGTGTATTGGGAAATATTGATTTTTGGTGTTATACTGCTTGCCATGGTACCCCAAATCCATAGGAAGTTTCTCTCCGTAACAAAATTGGCGACTCCACTGGGGAACGAACCCAAAATCTCTGGTTTAGCCTCTAATCCTGTGGGAGAGTAGTGTGTTGATCATGGTAGCACACTAGGGATCTAGGTATCCAGAGAAATAAATGAACCCATTCCCATTGTAGTCCATCCACCTAGCATTGCATGTCCTTAAGCAAGTACTCAACTTGTGCCATGGAAACTCCATGTGTCAAATGAACAAAGTTCATGCGAATGCTTTGGAGTGTATGCCCCGTATCCACACCCATGATATCATCTCCTCTTTCCCTCTGTCAATGACAAGGGAAACCATCTGGCCATTGTGGTCCCACATCTGCATGTACATGATAGATTATCACTATATATCATCACACCAAAAACATATTTTTTTTATTCCATATATCAAAACACACAAAAAATTTAATAATTCAAAAAACAAAGTTTGAGTGGAGATTATTTGCCTATCTCTCAATATGTAGATCCTGGTGGTATGATCATGTCTGGGTCTCCATGGAATTCGATCCCTACATAGGTATAGTCATCTGTGGTGATGATATGTTTACGCCACCAGAGAAATAATTCTGATGGGTAGGGGTTGGAAACCCACACCCCTCCTAGTCTCTGCATGACATTGGCCTAGTGTATCTGAACCGTATATTGAACTCCATGTGGGAAATGTCAACTCTTGGGATTAGCCCCAGAACATGCTAAAAAAATAAAGCACTCAAGATGCTTCCATAGCCGAAGTTCCTCACCTGCCCCATCTTTTAGTTAGTAAGTTGTTGTTTTATGTTGCTCAACAGTGGGGTACTCTAGTCATATATTGTAGGACGCATACACTCCACAACCTAGAACATTAGAGGCCTTGAATCATGGTGGATATATTCCAATCCCGCTATCCTGCCCAGTTCCAAAAGTATGGAATTCAACCCAATGTTTTGTATCGAGTTTTTTTGGATTTAAATCCCAACCTTATCCATATCTGGGACACAATACAAGGCAATGTACTCATCCATATTGATCCATCCTGCTATCCCATGAGACTACAGGTTTACCACCTCCCCTCTGTGGGACAATCCTATGATAAAGTAAATGTCCTCAACCTCAAGGCTGAGGGGCATCCTGTCTAACTAAAATGACTCTGATTCAAGATCCCAGTAATCCACTAGCAGTTGGAGTAGCCTTGGCTTTTCCCTTAAGCATCCAAGGAACCAAAACATGTATAATCCACAAGACCTTAATGTTTGTTGATCCATTAGATCATCTTTCACATCCTCCTCAACATCACCATGTTCACACTCTCTCAATTCTAGAACCACCCAGCACAAGAATTTTCAAGTTCCATCAGTATTTACCTTTTAATTGCTTGTTTATGGCCCTATACATGACTTTTTTCAAAAAATCTGCATATGCACACGGGTATCATGGTATTTTCTGTGTATACCCAGCCCTATATGTAGAAAAAGACCTAATTTCCACGTGGGCCAAAACCACCCCCTTTGGGATGGCCCAAGATTAAAAATTGACCATCAAAATTAAAAATTAAAACATGTAAATGGAAGAGAAGGCATGAGCTTCCACCCAAACCAGACGCAATGTGATTATGTGGATGGATGCTCCTGGAATCATCTTCTGAAGTCTTTGGTCTCAAATGCACTATGGTGGGTAAATTTTCAACTAGTATGGAAAATTTTAATTTTTTCAGTATTTTATAGAAACAAATTTGAAATTTTTACCCACTTTCTATAGCTTTGACCTATTTTTACCATTTTTGGACCGTTTGGACTAATATGGTGTTGTAGGGGGGCATTTTGAGCGTGTTTTAACTGATTCTTTGATATGTTCATGCCTATTACAGGTATAATGTATGAACTGGCATATAGGTTAGTATTTCACATCCACCTGCATTTTTCATGACCTTATGACTGTTTCATTTTAACCTTAGGTATGAACCCATTCCAATGTATCATGGAACCTTCATGATGCTGTTAGAAGTGGTATTGTGTGAATGGTATAGCTTTCCTATACATGGGTGCCCTAGTTATATCCTTTTTTGCATTTGATTCCCATGTTGAGTTTCCTCCTTTAGGTTGTGGGAGTCCCTTTTTAGTCCATCCATGTCCTTCAGCAAGAGTTTCATACTCCTCTTGAACTTTATGTTGGATTTTCCCCATAGGGACTCCCTTGTATATGTCATGCTGTAATTGCATTTCATGAGTTTTTCTTTCCTTCTTGAGCTTTACACCAACTCCCTGAATTCATGTTATCAACCATATAGCCCGAGCTTGTCTCATGTCTATCCA
The DNA here is from genome assembly GCA_001517045.1 of Pseudotsuga menziesii. NCBI lineage: Eukaryota > Viridiplantae > Streptophyta > Pinopsida > Pinales > Pinaceae > Pseudotsuga > Pseudotsuga menziesii. The sequence goes on from LPNX010981995.1 coordinate 200,157, forward strand.
AGCAGAGCCTTCTACATATCCTTTGCAGCTTGATCATCCCTTTACCGAGAGGAGACCTTCCCCTGAATTTTGTTATCCTACAAATGTTTCCTTGCATTGATCACAGGTATGTTCCACTGCTTGGAACTAGCTTTCCTGTCCCTAACACTCGTCTCCTCCTATCTATGTACTATAAATCACTTTTATTATTTTTCAAGATTTTCAAAATATCTGAAAAAGTCCAAAAAAAATTAAAAAAGCATAAAAAGACGGACGAGAAAAGATGTTATCTTTGGCAGCAGTCGAGTCATGTTTCCTTCGAATAGAGTGCTATATATCACAGCCGTTGGTTGGGTTATTAGTTTGACTTTAGGAGCTGTAGTCATTACTCTGAGTTTATCTCCAACAACTAGTTACGCTTCCAATCCCCATGGATCCTCTATTGATGCCTCCTATGTCACAAAGATGTCCCAATTTTCCTATCGATTCCATGCTTCCTACCTTCAGTCACCACTTGCCTTATGCTCTTGTTCAAAGGAAGTTGAATCCTAAATCAACCATTTCTCAGTTATCTTGACTTTGCATGTCGTCCATTCCCAATACTGTTATTGGTTCGTGCACATATTGTTCGTTGAGTTCTTCCACATTATACATCTTTGCTGAGTACCTCATGTTGGTTTATGGGGGATGCCTTAATTCCCTCCTTCCATGGGATTCCATTCCATCGACATCAGATCAATTATTCTGGAATAGGATTCTAGATTCATTTGAGTGCCTTGAGACTTACAATCATCAATGGTAGGTTCTCTCTCCATCGAAATTTTTGGGAATACATCAATGTCCCCTAATAGATGGAGTGTTTCAAGTGTTTTACCTCAACACATCTATTCACACTTGTTAGATTGCACTAAGTACCTTGATTCCCATTTTCATTATCGGTGGGTTATCTCACGTCTGTTAACGGTATACATAAATGACCAGTAATCAAATGATGGACTACTATGTTCAACCTTGACACATCTATTCACATAGTAGGACATTTACTCGTAGTGGTTTTTGTAGAAGACCTTCCAGCTTGGTGGCATCCATATATGCTACCTCCTTGATTGTGCCAGTATTCATGATATTTCAATTCTCGGGATCATGATTCCAGTGTTTCCATTGTATATCAAATATATTCATCCATTATGGATATCTTGATCCATTGTATATTGTACATGGAGATGACCACACGTGACACTTTGTATATCATTGATATTCATGGCCATTATACTCTTATGTATCTGGGACTACTACATGTATTTGTAGTCACACTTAGAGAGTGATTATTGTATTATATTGATGAGTGGTTGGTTCTTCCACCTGGTTCTTCATTACTCCACTTATGGGATGGATTTTATAATGTATTTCATCCATCATGTTACCCCTCTAACCTCACACATTAGGGGGCATCTGTTATAGTTGATTTTACCACAACAAGTAGATCACACATTTATGGCCTTCCCCATCCCTCTGTAGACTCCTTGGAGCCTATGTACTTATATTATGCTTTGATGTTCCAAGATCATCCCAAAAAATTTCCCGTTTATACCTATACGCGACTTTTAAAGCAATACCGACATGTATACGCAGCTTTTGACGTCAAAGCCATGTACATCGGGATGTGTGCAAAATGACAAATATTTTTGTATTTTTCCTCATTTGAGTCCAAATAAATTGACTCCTGGCCTTCCAAATTCCTTGAGAAAGCTCAAATCCAACCCTCCATTGCCTCTTTGGAGTGCTATATAAGGAACCCCTCGGATACATTGAAAGAAGAGAAATTGAAGAGTAAGGAAACTATAGTTCATTGTTGCCTCAGCTTTGATTATACTCAATTCTGCATCCCTTTGTCCCTTGGAGAACATAGTGTTCTTCCCAAGATTTCCTTTTCTTTGTGATATTTCTATCGAGAGATGGAGGATTAAAGTGGTGGAGGACTCAGTTTATTCAGTTCGCAGAAGTGCCAACAGAGTTTGTCACTATTGTATCTCTAATTTATTAATAGAAATATCTTTACTGTCTAATTCATGTGCATTTTGAATATGATTATTGAATCCATGGATGTATTTAATTTCTTATACATGATTGATTATACATGCTAGAGTAGTGCTAACAAATTTGTATATATCATTCTTGCTTTGGTTTGTTTTTGTTGAGAGAAAATTATAATTGTAGTTGCATTGGAAAGTCTCAACAAGAATCTACTTCAACCATCCAGAACAAGGTATGATTCTATATCCCTTAGTGTTATATTTTATTACTGCTCTTGTGTATTGGGAAAGATTGATTTATGGTGTCATAATGTCTGTTGTGGTACCCCCAAGCCATAGGAATTTTCTCTCTGTAACAACTCCTAGTGGAATTAAATCGATGAATGATGATAATCAAGTGACACATCTAACTAAAAATGAGTATGAGATGTTTTTGCATGATGAGTCTTGTCAAAATGAAATTTATACACAAAAGAGTTATTTTCTTAGGGTTAGAAATCAATATAAAAATAATCCTCAAGATCATGTCCCTAACAAAGTTACTAAAGATACCAACGTAGGAAAGAATCTGATAAATCAGCCTTTGTTGAAAATCCTCCTATTTCTCAAAACAAGTCTAACTCTCCATCTACCTCATGATCAAATTTTACACCTCTTGCTGCTCCCAAGAAAGATAATATCCCTCAACCTAAAAGATCTAATCCAGGAAAGAAATATCGAGAGAATTTTATCCATCCTTTTGATATTGAACAGGAAATGTATAAAATAAATATTATCATACCTCTATTAGAACTTTCTAAGAACCCTGCATACATGAAACATATTGAGAAATATTTAAAGTTAACAATCCTAACACTCATTATGATTGTATAAATCTAGCTAATGAGAGTCCTGAAATTGGACTAGGACCTGTTGCAGAAGACGAGCCTTCATATTATACCCCTTCATTCTATATAATAAGGAGTGTACATGGGAAGTTGATACACAATTATATGTTAGATTCTAGAGGCTCAAATAATCTCATGCCTAAAGTAGTAATTGATGAATTGGGATTAGAGGTCACCAAGCCTTATCATTACCTTTACAACTATGACACTAAACCGGTGACGTGTGTTGGTATGATTAAAGATATGGTTGTAACCTTAACATAGCTTCCATCTAATATTATTATGCTAGATGTTATAGTAGAATATGTTCTCCCAATATATGGTATGTTATTATTGATAACATGTTCTAAGAGTATGGGAGGAAGTTGGAACCATGCAGATGGATATGAAGTATGCAACCATCCCTTTGTTTGGAGGAGAAACAAGGAGACTATATAGGGAATACAGATATGCAAATGTGCTAAGTGAAGGTAGTAGTCTTATAAACTATCCACTATATATATATATATATATATATATATATATATATTGTTGAAGATGATATGGGTTGTTGCATGTTTAAAGGAGGGAGTGATTATAATAACGAAGATTATCCTTTGATGGTTGTGAAAGATGCAAAGCTCACACAAGATCAGATTTGGGACATGTATTTTGATGGATCTTCTACCAAAGAGGAAGGAGGAGCAGGAGTAGTGCTCATATCACCTGGTAAGGAAGAATTTTTGCTATGTTTAAGTTGAATTTTGAAACCACTAAAATATGGTAGAATATGAAGCATTAATCTTGGGATTAGTGGATGCAAGAAGAATGGGAATAAATCAGAATTGATAGTACAACAAATTAAATCCATATATCAGATAAATAACCCCATGATGAGAGATTACATAAATTCAGTGTGGGACTTGATAGATAATTTATTTGATGCATTAGAAACAACAACTAGTACCTTTAAACCTCCTACTCAAATCAAAGTTAAACATGCAGTAGAGATAATTTATAGACCATCAGTTCTTGATAATACTAAACATTGGAAAGTGTTTCAAGATGATCAGCAAATTAAAATATTTCTAGAACTAGTGGATGAATTTTTTAGTACATGCATTGATCAATATCACGATGGTGATGATAGTGTAAAATGTCAAGAGGGAGACGATACATATATGAAGTTAAGAAACAAAGTGGCTAATCATAAAATCATACATTTAAAATATAACTTTGTACCTAAAGGACTAGGTATTTTAGAGAGGGTGTTATATAAAAATGATGTACTTGAAAAGCATGCAATTCAACTTATAGAAGAAGATGTAGAAGAAGTGAATATTGGAACTGATAAGTAACGTAAGAGCATCAAACTATCTGTGTTGTTTCCCGAGGAAATGAAACAAAGATACATAAAACAATTTAAATATAACATAGATGTGTTTGCATGGAGGTATTAATGTTTAAATACCTATGACACATCAATAATTGAGTACAAAAGCCCTTTAAATCCTAGAACAAATCCTTTTAAGAAGAATCTTAGGTAGACCAATCCCATGTTGTTTCCCATTATAGAAAACGAAATAAGGAAATCATTATATGAAAAAATAACAATTCCTTTGAGATACTCTGAATGAGTGGATAATATTTTTCCTATAAGAAAAAAGAGTGGAGAAATAAGGTCGTTTGTTGATTTCAGAAACTTGAACAAATGTTCCCTAAAGGAAAACTACCCTCTTCCCAAAATGGATCAAATTATTTGGAAAGTGGTAGGAGAAAGCATGATTTCTATGATGGATGTTTTCTCATGATACAACTTGCTAGGTTTCTATGAGTAAAAAATACATGGAGAAAACAACATTCGGTACTCCATGGGAAATTTTCATGTATGATAAAATGCCATTTGGGATAGTAAATGCAGGAGCCAATTTTTAGCATGCAATGGACATAGATTTTATGGGAGATACTAACAAATTAATATATACTTATCTTGATGATATGAATGTGTTTTCCAAGACATAATTTGAACATATTTCTCATTTGAAGTAGACTTTCAAGAAATGTAGAACGTATGGACTCTCCCTAAATCCAAATAAATCTAGTTTTAGGTCACAGGAACACAAGTTGTTGGGACACATTGTATCAAAACATGGGGTAAGAATTAACCCTGAAAGGGTAGCAATAGTATAATACTTGGAATATCCAAGGAACAAAAAAGAAGTACGATCATTCATGGGTAGAATAAAATTTCTCATAATATTTATTCCAAATATGGATGAGTTAATTAATACCATTACCACATGCGTAAAACTATTAATGAGGTGAAATGGACTAAAGAAGGAAAAGAATACTTTGAAACTTTAAAAATATCCATTAGAGAGGAACCAATGTTGACCAGTCCTAATTATTCTAATCCTTTTCTTGTATTTTCATTTGCATGCACCCACACAAATGCTATTATACTCTTACAAAAGAATAAAGAGGGTCATTAGCATCCAATAGCCTTTTCCAGCAAGGTTGTAAGAGATGTTTAGCTAAAGTATAGTTTGATGGAAAAGCAGGCCTATGCAATGGTGAAGGCATTAAAATATTTTAGGTTTTATGTGTTGCATTCATTTATAATTTCTTATGTTCCACACACATTGGCAAAGGATATTCTCTGCTAGACTCATAGTGAAGGAGAGGGAAGTGGATCACTAAAATCCAAGAGTATGATTTGGAGATAAATACAACCATGGGTAGAATAAAATTTCATACAGTCATTCATGGGTAGAATAAACATTCTAATAATATTTATTCCAAATATGGATGAATTAATTAATACCATTACCACATGCGTAAAACTAGTAATGAGTTGAAATGGACCAAAGAAGCAAAAGAAGACTTTGAAACTTTAAAAATATCAATTAGAGATGAACCAGTGTTGATAAGTCCTAATTATTCCAAGACTTTCCTTGTATTTTCAGTTGCATGCACCCACATGAATGATGTTATACTCTTACAAAATAATAAAGAGGGTCATGAGCATCCAATATCCTTTTCCAGCAAGGTCCTAAGAGATGTTTAGCTAAAGTACAGTTGAATGGAAAAACATTCCTATGCAATGGTGAAGGAATTAAAATATTTTAGGTTTTATGTGTTGCATTCGTAAATCATTGATTATGTTCCACACACATTGGAAAAGGATATCCTCTACTAGACTGATGGTGAAGGAAGGAGAGGGAAGTAGATCACTAAAATCTAAGAATATGATTTGGAGATAAATACAACCAGTTGGTGAAAGGAATGGGACTAGATATAAAATTGTTAGTTGAATCAAATTGCAAAGCTTTAGACCTGAATTTGATTGCATATTTGACAAAAGAATAAGAGTTGAAAAGTGTATAGGAAGCACAATGTAATACAATGAAATTCAACCCAAAATTCTAGGAATCTGAATGTTATAAGGACATCGTCTATTATTTGATTAATTTGGAATGTCCAAAGCATCTATCTAAGGTGAAGATCATATATATGAAGCTTTAGGTAGTAAAATATTGTATTCTGGATGAATACCTCTATTGGAAGGACCCTTAGGGAATCTTATTGAATTTTGTCATAGAAGATGAACCTGAGGGGATTGTCACATAGCTGCAAAAAGGAGTGTGTGGAGGCCATCATGAATGGAGTGCTACTTCCTATAAATTTTTGAGAGCAGGGTATTATTTTCCAAATATGTTTGAAAACACAAATATCATTGTTATTTCATGCATTGAATGTCAAATATTTGCAGGTAAACAAAATTTGAGGCCACTACCTTTGAATCCCATTATATTTTCACCACCTTTCAAACTATGGGGTTTATACTTCATTGGGGAATTAAATCCTTAATATAGTGGCCAACATAGATGGATCTACACTACCACATATTATTTTACCAAATGGGATGAAGCAATTCCTACTAGATTATAAAATGAATATGTGATCATGAGATTCCTAGAAGAGAATGCCTTGTCAAGGTTTGGCTTCCCTAAGACAATTATCATTGATAATACACTAGCATTCAAATCTGTCAAGCTGATTGAATTATTCCAAAATTATAATATTGATATTGGCCATTCTATAGCATACTACCCCTCAGGGTAATGGACTCATAGAGTCATATAACAAAATTTTTGTTGAGGATCATAAAGAAGATGCTATCAACAAATAATAATACCTGGGGTGTAAATCTAGGATATGCCTGGGCTAAAAGAATCACTATCAAGATATCAATTGGAACATATCCCTTCCATATTGTATATGGGAAATAATCAATTTTACCTATACAATTGGGATTACCAATATTAAAGATCATTCGATGGGAGACTGAAGAACAAGATGACATGGTGATGATAGTTTGTGAACTAATTGAATTGTAGTAGGAAAGGGATCTAGTCAATATGAAGTTGCAGGAGCATCAGAAGAATATCAAAAATAAATTTGACAAGAAATAACTTGAAATAGATTTCCAACCAAGGTACCTAGTCCTCAAGTGGGATGACAGAATAGCAGATAGGGGAAAGCATGGAAAATTTGATAACTTATGGATAGGACCATATCTCATCTTTGTTGTCAAAGGGAACAATACATTCATTCTTGTTGAGGTAGATGGTGGAAATAAATAAGACCCTATCAATGGAAGGATACTAAATGATTATTCATTTACTAAAGCTAGGTTCCATTATTTTTGTAAACAATAGCTTAGGAGAAATTTCAATTTCATGCTTTGCTTTAACTTTCATAGCACTTCAATTACAGTATTTTGATTTACATTGTTTGTAAATATTTTGAGAAAACAATAATGTGCAAGCTATAGAGATGTCTAAGGTCAAGAAGTGACTCTATATTACAATGGATAAGGCGCATGTCAATAGTTATCAGCACCTTGTGAAACAATACGCTATCCTCGTGGAACCGATGTTAGTACAGGGATTTTTCAAGGATCCCAAGCCCTTGAAATCCATATTATCTGACCCAAGGATCATCCCAAATTTTTTGAACCACAAATAGTTCGTAGTAGTTTATCCAATGAAGAATCCATGCATTAACTTATAAGCAGTGGGTCCACCATCGATCTTGATTAGATCAGACGGCTAAGAAGAATAACGCTAGAAAAAGGTATATCCTAGATAATCAAAGAAGGATCTATCATATCTACGAATTCAAAGTATCAAATCAATGGCCAAGATTAAAAGTGCAAAGGTGAAATGATAAGATATTTGATAAACAAATGTGGCGATTAGTTTGTGGATGGTTAGATTAGATCTAACGGTTGGGATGCATTGCACATAGAAAACATGCAAGTAAATAGGAGGGGATCGAGGGCATGTTATGTGATAAAATTCTTGGTACATGTGGTCAATTACTACTAGTTGCAGCTCCTCATGGGCATTTAATTAAACCACTCAGTGAGTGATCATTACCTCCATGGGAAACTGGGGTGATTTTTGCTCATATTAGGTTTATGTGGTCCTGTTGTTAGTCCACATCACCCTGGTTGGTCACATCATCCTGTTAGTCATCCCTGTGTTATAAGCCACTCCATTTCCCCCTCATCCTCTAATATCTCTCCATATGGCACATTTCAAATTTTGAAATCATTAAAGGTTGTTTCACCCATTTGTTGTGAGTCATTGTCATCGAAATCACCCAGTGCTCCAGTTGGTCAACCTCCTACATGTGCACACCTTCCAAACTGGTCCAGTCATGAATATAAGTGTAAAATTATCAAAGCCACAGGATTATTATCTTGGATTGAAACTCACTATGAAAAGAAAGAAAGAATGAGGAAAAATTTAAGTGCAAGAATTGTTAAATAACAATGGTGAAATTATTCAAATAAGAGGAAACATTTTGATAGCATAACAATATTTGAATAATCATTAACATGTATGTAGTACATCCATGATATAATAATGATCATTCTAATCCCCTAGAAGTGATTCAAATTCGATGACTTGGGTTGACTCTGTAACATCCCCTCCCTCCCCAGAGGAGAGAACGCGACCCAACTCTTCTACCTGAGTTACCTATCTCTGATTCTGCATTCGTATGATGATACTCGGTTTTTTTTTCTTTAATGTTAGAATAATTCGTCGGGATTATTGTAAATAAATAATAAATAGGAATATGAATAGATAGGAAGGTGAAAAGGCCGGTTCTCAACCGCCACATTGTAATGTATAAATATTTGCTTTGGTAAGGGAATAATCGAATCGGGAGTTATTACCAACAAGTGGTATCAGAGCCTGGCTATTTGCCTGCCATAACTCCTGGCTTCATTGCATGCCTGCCATTCTCCCTGTGTTATCAGAGTGCTGCCATTCTGCCTGCCAGTCTGCTCTTTCAGAGCTGCTTGCCAGTCTCTCCTGCCTGCATGCGTTACTACAGCACTTTGCCAATATTTACAGTTTCTCGTCATTTTGGCTCGAAGTTGTAGTGTGGTGTACGCTCTGATCTGTGTACATACACAATCGATCAGTTTAAGTGTAGTATCTGTATCTATTAAATGTATATTTTCGGGGACAGATCATTTACAGAAGCATGGTACTAGGGTTCTCAAGCTTGATATGTGGTTCATAGAACTGGGATTTGGTTTTCGAGCCTTGCTTGAGCGTTGCACCATAGCACAACCCTAGTGCACACCAACCACAAAATTAAACGTCAGTGCGGTCAGCAGACTCCCATCTGATTTTTAACTTTCGTGATTAGATCACATGATAAAATGATTTATATGCCACTTACTATTTATTAGGGTTTCCTTTCTCGCCCACTTATAGTCCTGAGTGCTACGAGCTGCCCTCCTTGATGACCCATTGAAGCGTTGGAAAAATAACACTATGAAGACTAATATTGGTATCAGTCTGCTGCGATATATGTATGCGATTTTATGAAGAGACTACGATCTTCATTTGAGACTGCGTTGATCATTTGAAGACTGCCTGGTGCTGCACGTTCCATGTTGGTTCATTCTTGTGACTGCCTGCGTTGGAGATTGATATACTGATATATGCGTTGAGACTGATCGTTGTATGATTTGCTATACCGAAACCCTAATTTCTGTGCTGCGACCTGTGTGGAGAAGGCTCCTTCTCCAGCGAGTTCCTGGCCTCGAGGTCAGCCCAACTCAAGAGCTCCATTACTAGAAATGAGCTGGCTGTGTGGAGGAGATTGAAGGCTGCTTGGTTGAAGAGCTATGTGGAGGCTACCTACGTTGTATGCTGCGTGGAGACTGCGTTGATATATGGTGAGAATGATATATCATACTGAAATATAGTGTGACTGTGATATATAATGTGACTGATACATCATATATTTATCTGCACTAAGATTGGAGACTGCGCACTATTGTTAACCGTGAATACCAGTTAATGATTGTGGTTACTATGTCTGCATTACCACATCGATTGAAAGAGTAGACTGCGTGTTGAGTTGAAGAGGCAGTTGAAGAGGAGAGACTTAGTGCTGCATTCACAAGTTGTTGTTGCTACGAGTTCAAGATTTATGCCCTAGTTTTATGACTAAAGTTGTGCACTGAGCTTTTGACAACAGCATGGAGGCAGAATATTTCTTGCCATATTAAATGTAAACTTTGGGGATTGCATAAACCCTATTTCTGCATAGTCGCTTCGTCATTTTTTTTTAAAATGATCTCATTTTGATATATGTAAAGATTCTGCGAGCTCCATACCAGCAAGCGTTGTTGAAGAATAATGTATGCTGGAGAGTGCTGCGATTTGTATTTGCTGCTGCTGTGACCAAGTTGACGATTAACATTACCAATTGCATGAAGCCAGTTCATGCCCTCATTCAGCTTGTGACTGATATATAGTTCTTGCTGCGTTGAAGACTGTGTTTTATGCTAAAGAATATCATCTATTTCTAGTGACTGATATATATTTTGATATATTTTGTATTGATTGATAAGCTTGCATTGTACACCTTGGCAGAGACTGTAGACCTGCAAGGTTATTGTTTTTCTCTTTGTCATATTAAGATCAATATTGTAAATTACACTAACAGCTGTAAAAGATGCAATCTTTGTCATCAATAGTTGGTGCCACTCTCTCTGGCAAAGAGAGAGGCAGAGGAAGAAGAAATTTCAAAGGTAGAGGGGGCAGAAGCAAAAGATCAGCTTTGCAGTGCAAGCGTTGCGGAAATACTGGGCACACATCAGATCAGTGTTGGGCTTCATGGGACTCAATCAAAGACAAGCATAACCAGAAGACAGATGACCAATATGCTAGTAAATTTTTTGATTCGTGTATTGTTGCACATTGTAATCTTGGAATTAATGAAATGACTTCACTTTCATCTTATAAATATTGTTGGCTGCTTGATACTGGTGCAAAATCACACATGACATTTAGAAAAGATTGTTTTGAAGAACTGAATGAAACAATAGATGGCATAGTTTACTTTGCAGATAAGTCAAGTATTAAACAAAAGGGAATGGGCACCATTCGACTGAAGATGCCTGGATTCCCTGATTTCTTGTTGAATAACGTTCTCTATCTTCCAGAGTTGCAGAGAAGCCTACTGTCCATGGTGGAGATTCGACAGCAGGGCCATTCCATCCACATGTTTGATGGAATCGTTGAAATAAGAAAGTCCTCTGACAACCAAGTCATCATGACTGGATATGAAGATGGAAATTTGTTGAAGCTCAAGAGTTCATCCGCAAGATTTCAGAACTATGCCTACCTCTCTCAGCATGGAGAAGGTAATATGTCATCTAGTTCATTGTGGCATGCAAGATTTGGTCATCTAAATTATAACAGTCTTCATTTGTTGAGAAAGAATGGTGTATTTGGTCTTCCCACCATTCCCAAAGAGGAGAATAAATGTGATGCATGTATATTAGGGAAACATAGTAAGCTGCCATTCCATGAATCTAATTTCAGAGCTAGTAGGAAATTAGAATTAGTACATTCTGATTTGTGTGGCCCAATGCCAACTCCTTCAGAAAATGGGAATAAGTATTTTATGACATTTGTTGATGACTACTCACGAATGTGCTGGATTTAGTGTTTAAATACAAAGTCAGAAGCATTTCAAACATTCAAAGACTTTCATGCATTGATTGAAAAACAAGCACAATAAAAAATTGGTACACTTCGTACTGATAATGGAAAAGAATACACTTCAAATGCTTTTGAAAATTATCTTCGCCAACATGGAATTCCACATCAGACTACAGTTCCCTACAATCCTCAACAAAACGGTGTAGCAGAGAGAATGAATAGAACCATAATGAATATGGTTCGCTCAATGATGTTTTCAAGAATGTAAAACTAGTGTTTTGGGGTGATGCAGTAAAATGTGCAGCATATTTGAGAAATAGAATTCCATCAAATGCACTTGATAACAAGACTCCACATGAAATGTGGTTTGGCCATCTCCCTTCAGTCAGGCATCTCAGAGTTTTTGGTTCCACCTGTTATGCCTTGATTCCAAAGGAGCAAAGAAACAAGCTTGGTGCTCGAAGCAGAAAGTGCATTTTCCTGGGGTACGAAGAATACTCCAAGGCATATCGTTTGTATGATGAGGTAAACAAGAAATTTTTTATTTCCAGAGATGTCATTTTTTTTTAAACTAATAAAAATGACCAGTCCATTGAGAGACAGCTTGATCATCTGGAAAATTACCCTCATCCAAAGAACTATTATGAAAATGAATATGAAATCTCAAATCTTGAAGGGGGGATTCCTATTCTGGATCAACCTTTGGAATTTCCATATGAAGCACCAACTCCCCCGCATGAAGAAGTTCCTCCTACTTCACTTGAACAAGAGGTTCA
>LPNX010981995.1:214123-268060 GCA_001517045.1 Pseudotsuga menziesii
TAATCGAATCGGGAGTTATTACCAACATTTAAATATCTACACAAGAAAGAATTTCTCCTGCTAACATTATGATACAAACCGTGTATAAATTTTTATCTTCCCCAATTGTAGATAGATCGAACGGTGGAAAATCATCTCACAAAAAATCAACAGTGCGGAGAGATTCATTTGTGGAATCGAAACATATAAAAATTTCACTCTCGCACCCTGCATCCTGCATGTCGCATTCCGCATATCGCATGCGGAGTGGCTTTTGCAGAAATCAAAATTTACCATAAGTCATTTCTGCATACCGCAAGTTGCAGAAGGGAAATTACAGAAAGAAATTTTTGCCAAACGACATTTTTGCATCCTGCATCCCACATACTGCATCCTGCATCCCCGCAAGTTGCGGAAAGGAAATTGCGGAGAGCATATTTCACAAAAAGAATTTTCCATAGTCTGCATCTCGCATACCACATCCCACAAATTTTGGAAAGGAAAATGTGGAATGGAAAATGCGGAGATCGAAATTTCCAAAGAACTTTTCCACATCCCGCATCCCACAAGTTTCGGAAAGGAAGTTGCGGAAAGGTTAAATCTGTGGAATTTCAATATGCTAATGAAAATTTATAAGTATAAAACTGATTTACAACATCCAGGCCATCACCAATCTAGCCAATCTAACTATATTTTCCCCTTTTTGGAATTTTATTAAAATGCCCAATTTTCCAATTTTTTCACAATTTTGGCTCTTGACTAGTTTTGGTGTCTAGACCTCCAAATTGACCCAAATGCTTCCAAATTGTATATGAAGGTACATGAAAAATAATATAACTTAAAAATAATTATCATGTATGTTTTGTGACCTCCCAATTACTTCTGCAAACTTGTTTAGTGTTCTATTCAAAGTAGGAGTCTTTACTAGCAAATTGGGGCTCCAATTCCCCCTGGGTAATTGCCAGAAATGGCTTCACAAATGATCCCAAAGTCACTTGAATTTATGAAAAAATGATGGGTATGTGTAAGGGAACTTTTAAAAGTCTCATATGCATCATGGTTCAGTTTATACAGGCTGTTATGACTCTTTCCAAAACAACTCCCAAGTCACAATTTCGACCCTTGGGGAAAATGCACCAAATCTTTTCCCAATGCAATAAAGATGAGTAAAATGGATTCCAATGCTTAAGTACTGAAAATGAGACTTTAAATACACATTAATTAAAGTCCATACATCATACATTTATCAAATATACATTCATCCATTTGAAATAATAAGCATTACCATGGCATAAATCAAAATGGAGTGGAAATGGTCATTGTTTGCTCATTAAAAGTCATTTTGACATACAACTCTTGGGAATTTAGACTTGAAAATTTATGAGAATGAATAAAATATAATATTGAACTGATTACAATCATAAATTGAAAATTAAAATCTCTCTCAATTCAAAATCATTAGCATTACAATGGTTCACAACAAGATAGTGGGGAAATTACACTATTTCTTCATTGTTCAACATCTTTATATGAATTATTTTGGGTATTTCGACCTGAGAGTCTTATGAAAATGAAATACAGAGAATATAAATCAGCACATAATATAATTGTAATTATAATATTCCCTAAAGAGATCAATAGCTCACCCAAAGTGCAATCCCTCCATTGGCATGAATATGGTGTAAAAACTGGAAATAGTTAAGAGATAGTGCTGCAATAGAAGAATCCACATGCTTTCCTGTTGCTTACACATGAAAATAAAACTCCATTAAATATCCATGAAATACCTGAGTGTCCTTTCCAAACACCAACTAGGATGGGAATCTTTCACCCTCGAAATTGGCTTAAGCAAGAAAACTAGTCATCCACTAGCTCTCACAATTCACAAATGACAATTTTACAAATGAGAAGAAACTTCTTCTCATGAATGATAAATGTATTTTATAAACATTATTAGTCTTCTAAGGTTCCAAATCCATCCATAAACCAAATCCAAGTTGAATTGGTGTGGCTTCTCATGCTATGCCATGTGGCCTCTCTCTTCACCTTCCCTCTTCTCCCAAATTTGAGTATGAGCCTCTTGGCCTTCTCCAACTCCAAAATTTGACCTCTAAGATGATATATTAAGTCCTAAAATGTTATTATGTCAGTATTTCATCCTTCAGGTCTGACTTGTGTCATAACTATCATAGAATCTTCATCATTGGTGTCATAGATGTCATAAATGTAAGGGGAATCTAGCCAAGTGTCCATGAAACTCCCATGTAAGTTACAATTCATCCCAAATTCGACCTATTAAGTATATGTACAAGTATATTAACATTATAATCCATAAAAAAACATTATACTTCCCATATATTAAAATTTTCAAGAGAAAGATACCATTTAACATAGGAATTCTAGCTAGTGTGGGCCCCATAGTCTCCATGTGTCTTCATGCTCCATTGTCACTTCCATTTTATTTTTTATTTATTTAATAATCTAAATTAATAAATATTTATCCCCTTATAATTTATAAACATCATTTATTATCCCCCTTATTCCAAATCTCAAAGCTTCCACCCCCAAGCTAGGAAACTAGTGATTTTCCACCATGGCAATTATTTGACTTTTAGCATCCCTTTGACAACTTTCATGAATATGGAAAATGTGATTTGGAAATTGTGACCCAATGTAAAATTTGGGACATTACAATAAATTCATAACAACTTAGAAAATTCATTGAAGTAATTTCACACATAGATGCATCATTCATGAAATATACAGCTAAAACACAACACATTTCATTCAAGCATTAATCATTTCATATTAATTTACAAACAAGTATAGTTGAAAGGATTGAAGCACAAGAGATACTTATATTTATCAGAATCTTGTCCCGCAACCAGTTATGTCGCTACAACATTCCACCCAACCATAGGCCAATGTGCTCATCAATCTCTCAGCAACACTGCCACCCCCAAGATGGGAATGATTTCCCCAAGGAATAAGGAACGCTAGAAGACTTCCCCATAGCCAAGGATACAATAAAACTCAGCCAATCCAACACAGTTGGGTTTATCAGTCTTACACAGGCAGTGATTTACACATAGCCAAAGTTTATACAAGTCACAACCAAGCCAACAAATGGGTTTATCAGGCTACCAACCAAGCCAAGCCATCCTTCCAGTTGGGTTTATTAGGCTTACATACACAGCCGTTTACACTTGGCCAAAATTCACATGAGATATAGCCAAGCCAATAGATGGGTTTATGAAGCTACCAGCCAAGCCATCCTTCCAATTAGGTTTATTAGGCTGTGAAGGAGGTGGAAAGACTGACTGTTAAGCTAGTGAGCTCAATCCTAGAGCTATGGTCACCTACACTGGATTTAGCCTGACTTCTAAACATTTACACACCCAATGCAAGGAAGTATCCCCTTCTCTGTTACATAGTCCCTCAGGCCATGCCTTCCCTTCTAGTGCTATTCAGGGTATGTAAAGAATAAAACCATCCCACTAGATTAGACTGTGAGGTTCCTTCACACACTAGGTTTATCAAGAAATTCTAGATTCCATTTCCATTCCCCAAATTAGTTCAGATGTCGAATGAGGATGTACACATAGAGATCTCAATTCTAGGATTAACAAAACGTAACAGAAGCCAAGGAATACACACACACATCAATTACGAATTTTTGAGCATTTCCTGAGCCAGATCAACTACTGTAATTACCAAAAATGAAATCATTTGTTGGTCATTCAATTCAAAAACATGAATCAGATTCTGGGAATATGCATTCAGGAAACGACTAACAGATAGGAAAATCATAAAAAGGAAAACAATTCACAGAACAGGAAAATTCGTGAAGGATCAAGACTCAAAGTGTTTTTTGCTTTATTCGTGAATGCCAGAATCCCCTTTCCAAAATGTTCAACCCAACCCAAATCATGAGGGGAAGGTGAAACGCAACTACATGAGGGAAAGCCAGGCGTTTTCTTCGTGTTTTCTTGCCCAAGAAAATTAAAAATTTGTTTTTCCTAGAAATGGTGCTCTTCCCATTTCAAATTTTTGCCCACTCTTCAAATACCCCCCTTATCCTTAGGAAATATCATCCCCCATCTCATTGTGTTTCATTAACATAGATAGATGTAGAATTTTAATTAAAATTACAAATTTAACATGATGTCCAAACTTATAACGTTCAGCTATCATAAAAACACCATCAGCCTAAATCTTAATCGTCGAAACATAAACACTAAATCGATGGTGGTGCCTTTTCCTTGGGCTCCACACCATGAGTATTTACATCATATTATTTAAATGCAAATGCAGTGAAAACCAGGGTGTTACATTCCCCTCCCCCTTCAACAGCACTATCCTCAATGATTTACAACATTGAACAAAAATGCTTTGTTGGTATTGCCCTCAGTAATCCACAGAATTGAACAAAAATGGATGTTCCAGTCGCATGGCATCCTCCAACTCCCATGTAGCTTCTTCAGTACCATAGTGCTCCCATTGCACCTTTACCTGTCATATTTCTTGGTTCTGGAGCATTGTGACCTTCCTGGTGAGGATGTGCTTTGGCTCGATTTGGAACTCTACCTTTGGTTCCACCTGAATCACATCCCAATTTATTACATGGTTAGGATCATGTCCATATCTTTTAAGCAAAGAAAAATGAAAAACATTAAGATCCCTAGTGCTAGCAGGAAATGCAAGTCTATATGAAACTGGTCCTATTCTTTCAAGCATTTCAAACGGCTCACAGTATCTAGGAAACAGCTTGGCACAAATCCCAATCTTCAAGGAACTTTTCTTTGCCTTCACCCTGAGGTAAACATGGTCCCCAATATTGAACTCTCTGTTCATCCTATTCTTATCTGCATAGATTTTCTATTTGTCCTAGGATGCCTTTAGATTCTATCTGATTTTTAAAACTTCTTGCTCCATATCCTTGAAAAAATTTGGATTGATCACCACTCTGTTCATTGGGCTATCCCAAGTTACTGGCGTTCTACACCTCCTTCCATACAAAGCTTCATATGGACTCATCCCCAACGATGCTTTATGTCCATTGTTATAAGAAAATTCTACCAAGTCTAAATAGTCTTCCCACTTGGATGGTTTGTCCATCACATACATGTGAAGCATGTCTTCCAGCACTTGGTTAATTCTTTCAGTCTGTCCATCGGCCTGAGGAGGGTAGGAAGTGCTAAAATTCAACTTTGTTCTGAAGTCTACAAACAATCCTTTTCAATATTTAGAAGTGAACTTAACATCTCTATCAGAGACTATTGCCTTAGGAAATCCATGCAATTTAAAATTTTCTTTCATGAAAATCTTAGCAATATCATCAGTCTTATGCGTGGAATTTACTATTATAAAATGTGTTGCCTTCGTCAACTTGTCCACCACAACCATGATAGAATCATTTTGTATCCAAGTCATTGGCAATCCTACAATAAATTCCATGGAAATCACTTCCCATTTCCATTCTGGAACCGGAAAAGGATACAACAAACCTGTTGGGTGTTGATGTTCAACCTTCACTTGCTGACACTTCATGCACCTTGAAATATATTCAGCCATGTCCTTCTTCATGCCTAGACAAAAGTATTGCTTTCTTTCTATAGAAATCGTCTTTTGATATCCTAGGTGACCAGAATATGGAGTTTGATGGATTTCATCCATAACAACCCTCCTCAAATATGCCACATTTGGAATATACATTCTTCTCTATAAGTAAGAAGTCCATCCTCTTATAACTTATAACCTTCATACTTCTTTTCAAGGCTTTGCTGCTGTAATTTATCCTTTACCTTTTATGTCCTTGATTTCAAAATCAAACTCACATAAAAATTCTATCCATCTAGCTTGCCTAGCGTTCAAAGTAGGCTGCTCAAACAAATATTTCATACCACTGTGGTCTTTCCTTAACTCTATTTTTTTCCCATCAAGTAATGCCTCGACATCTTGAGAGCATGTACTATGGCTGCAAGTTCTAGATCATGAGTGGAATAATTACTCTCATGCTCCTTCAGCTTCCTAGATTCATAGCATATCACGTGGTTGTCTTACATAAGAACTCCTCCAAGTCCTTGACTGCATGCATCCGTACATACCGCAAAATATTTCTCTAGGTCTGCAACTTTTAAGACCGGTGCACTGGTGAGAAGATACTTTAACCACTGGAAAATTTCTGCACACTTCGAGGTCCATTCGAAATTTATCCCCTTCCTTTGCAAAGAAGTGATAGCATGTGCAACCCTGGAGAATCCTTCAATAAATCTCCTGTAGTATCCTACAAGCCCCATAAAAGATCTTACCTCTGTCATATTCTTTGGAGTGGGCCAATTCTTGATAGCTTCAATCCTGTCAGGGTCCACAGATATACCCTCTTTTTAAATAATGTGACCCAAGTACTGAATTCTATCCTTATAGAAGCCACACTTGCTCAACTTTGCATATAACTGATGTTCTCTGAGGAATTGCAATGTTAGTCTCAAATGTTCTTCATGCTCTTCTTCATTCTTAGAATAAATAAGAATGTCATCAAGGAAAACAAGAACAAACTTGTCTAAATACCTGTTGAAGACACTATTCATAATGCACATAAATGTTGTTGGTGCATTTGTGAGACCAAATGGTACCACTACAAACTCATAATGTCCATACCTTGTTCTGAAGGATTTCTTATGAATGTCTTCGTCCTTGATTCTCATCTAATGGTAACCAGACCTCAAGTCAATCTTGGAAAATACCTTTGCTCATTTCATTTGATCAAAGAGGTCAACGATTATCGGCAAGGGATATTTGTTCTTCACCATGACTTTTTTCATCTTCCTATAATCAATACACAATCCAACTGTACCATCTTTCTTCTTTGCGAACAGAATTGGTGCTCCCCAAGGAGACACACTCGGCCTGATATACTTTTTCTCCAACAATTCTTGCAGCTGCATCTTCAGTTCTAACATTTCTGGTGTACTCATTTTGTAAGGTGCTTTGGACACTGGTGTTGCTCCTGGAACAAGCTCAATCGTGAAATCAATGTCTCTCTTTGGAGGAAGCCCTAAAATATCATCAGGAAAAACATCTCTGAATTCTTGTAACATGTGATAGACTTCCATCTTGAGAGTTTCATTCTCTGCTTCCTCCTCAATATGGGATGCATACAATTGACAACCTTTTCTACAAAAATTTTTTAATTGCATCGCTGAAATCTGTTGTACGGTAATTACCTTTGGTATGCATTTTACAACTATTGGGTTCCCTTCTCCATCCATGTATTCAAAAGTTTTGTTATAATAGTCAAGCTTCACCCTGTGAGCTTCTAACCAATCCATTCCAATGGGAACATCATAGAAATCGAGTGGTATAATGTTCATATCTACGCAAGTGCTCAGTCCATTCATCACCAATGGACATTTCTCCGCCACTCCATTAATTTTTCTCTTAGTTCCATTGGCTAGCTGAACTAACCATGATTTGATATGCTTTTCTTTCATAAGAGCACAAACCTCCACTACTCTAGGAGCAATATAACTATGAGTAGAACTAGGGTCAATCAAAATAGAAATATATGGCTCAACAATCTTACATGCAACTTCAACCACCGTTGACTGGTGATCTTCCTGGCAGTCTTCTAGTGTTTCATAAATTCTAGGTACATCCCTTACTACTTGTCCCATTGTTTCTGCCTCTTGAATATTATATGTTGACCTTGCATTCTCATTCTCTAGTGGACAGAACCTGCACAGATGGGGTCCTATGCATTTCTAACACTGAAGAGGCTCTTTGTTCTGCTGCTATTCTCTTGGCTTTTCTCCTACTACTCTGGATGGCTACTTTTGCTAATTCCAAAAGTTAGAAGGTTTGAAACCTTTCTTCCTCTGATCAGACTTCTCATTCATCTTTTTCTTCCACGCCATCTGGTAGTGAGGTTTTCTCTTTCTTTGCTCATAGCAATACTTAGCTTTTCTTATCACCTCTTCCATAGTTTTGGGTTCATAGAACTCATTTTGGTCTTTGTAGGAATGAGGCAGTCCACCCAGAAAGCATTGGATTTTTACCTTCTCATCTTTAATATGTTAGGATTATTAATCCTCCCTTGTCCAATTTGGTCATATGTCTAAATCAGGATTCATGTCTAAATCGGGAGTCCATCCAGTCTATTTTTAGTCACCAGCACCATTGGGTCCACTTGGACTAATTGGGGCACATGTTCCAGTTACTAAAGTGTGGGGAAGACTAATCAAGGCCTGCTGCAACTGATTGCACTTGCATGCATCATTTTAGGAGCCTCCTAGATCGATTCCTACAATTTAGGATCCACTGGGATTGTTGATACGAACCAAGGTCAGTTGAGATGAGTTGGTGACTAGTCAAGCTGAGTTGGGAGTTAGTTACATTCAGTTCTAGTCCTCTACATTCAGTTAGAGTTAGGTTAGCATGGATGCATGTAGGAGAGGTGCATATCTCACCTACCACAGTTAGTTAGCCTCAGTTAACACTGAATTATACACTTGAGTTGTGTTTTAGAACTCCATTGAACTCCGGTAATGTTTTAGACAAGGTCAATTAACTATTGAGTCCTTCGATAATGATTTAGACAAGGTCTTAGTTACTTATAGTCAAGTAGAGTCTAATCAATTCGAATTTCCTCATGTGGATTCGAATTGCTTGTGTATATTTAATCCATTTTACTTCATTGTAATTATTGTCTAATTACTCTTTGATTAATGAAAACCATTCACAGCTGCAAGACATTTTTGCATTGTTTCATTCTTCAATAAATGAGTAAATTGTGTGAAGTATATTGTGATTTTTGTGTTTTTACATAGATCTATCTGCTCAATTTAATATGGCATCAGAGAATTGGCGAACAAAGAATTTCTCTTCCTCGGATCTCCTACTGGATCATTTTGAGCAAAATTGCTCCTTCCAGCTTTGCACTAGAAGTAGAAGGTTTACCACTTAATACCCCAAGTTAAGGAATTGTTGATCAATATTGCTTGATAAAATATGTTGGGTGTGATGAAAACCTAAAATGTCCAGGTTGTCTGACCTTATGGTGCCCTTTTTTTGTTTTGCGGGTACAACTTCGAAATGAATTCATGAGTTCCTCTTCTCACCCGATCCTCAGACTATTTTGAATGGAAGGTGAAGATGTTTGTATTTCTGAATAGACAAGATCTCTATTGGGTGTCTGATGGATTCGGTAGAGAGTCTTTTGAGAGTGAGAATGACGGGCTAAATGAATGTGATGAAGCTTTTGGAATAATGAAACCAGCTCTTTCTCCTAGCTTGCGCTACCTCAGTAGATCTATTAAAGATCCACAAGAAATCTGGACAATATTAGATAGAACCTTTGGAATGATTGATGAGGATCATAATATAACTTTGGAGAGCACATCGAGCACCATAAGCATCCTTTATCCAAAAATCTCTGCCTCCACTCTCTCTGATGAATTTGTTCAAGATGAAGAAGAAGCAGAAGCTTCTACACAGTCAATTCGAATTGATATATGATATCTAATATCCTCATATGGATGAAACAAAAAAATACATTCAAATATCTGATATTGAAAAAAACTACTTCTTCACTTCCATGCAAACATTCACCGATGATTTTCCTTTGAATTTTGTGCAAAATTTGCCAGTAATTGCTTCAAAAAGTGAAGAGGAATTTGATTTTTTCTCTCTCTAATGTTGCTTCTGGTGTGAAAATATGTAATAACTTGGATATTTTGGAAGAAATATCAGATTATCAGAGTGATCCATTCGATCCCCTTGATCTAGATCTTCCACCAAATTCCTGCAGGATTGCATGCACCAAAATTCAGAATTTTGAAGAAGAAGAAAGTTGTGCATCCACCGTCTCGGTTGACCATTTATTTGGATCTGATATGAACCTTATTGGATCTGATATGATATTATTTTATGATCCAATATTTCTTGGTTCAATATTTCAAATTCATAATCTTTCAGTACTACTTGTAGTTGTTCTCATCAACGGTGTGAAGAAACAAGTACCGCAAGTCTCCTACAAAACTGCAGCTAGGTATTTGATTTCATTTCACTTTTTTGGATCTGTTATGAACCTATTTATATCTGATTTAATTTCTGATATTATATTATTTTGTTCAAATTTTAAAATCCAAGAGCTTTCAGTCATGGTTGTAGCTTCTCTCACCAATTCTGGTGTGAAAAATCAAGTACCGCAATTTCTCTTCAAAATTGTTGTTGGGGATTTGGTGTTAGTTTCGTCTTGTGAGGTTGCTGATATTTTATGTTGTGAATCATTATATTTTTTTGAAGCTATATCAGACTATGGATCTCAATCATTCACTCTCCATAGTCCCAGTGCTTCTCTACCATTGATCACATGCTCATCTCCTCACATAACTAGTAAAGAGGAAGACATTCTACATCCGCGTGAACACTTGCTCCCAACACTTGGGGATGATATTACCACTCATGGTTTTTTGTTCATGGATGAAACATGTCATTTTATTGAGTGTTCCTCACATGTTCTAAATCCTCAAGAACCTTTTCTCACTTATCAGTTGATTTCAGTTGCTCTACATGGGTCCGGTCTTCATCCAGCAGCTGTCTATATTTCTGATTTAGTTGAGCATATCATTCTTCTTCCACAAAGGAATATTCCTCCAGACATAATGATGGAGAGGTTCACATGCCAGGCCCCAAGATACCTATGCACAGAATAACCATATTGATCCTGATTCTACCTACTTAATTAGAGGGGGATATTTTTCCCATGTGGTTTTTTCCCCAGCTCCTTGTATTGAGCAGTTACTTTACTTTACTTGATGTAATGGGTGACCTATGGTATTAGTTACTAGGGCCCATAGATTGTCCAACTTAGCATTCAGGGGGGGTGTTAGGATTATTAATCCTCCCTTTTCCAATTTGGTCATATTCCTAAATCAAGAGTCATGTCTAAATCGAGAGTCCATTCAATCTATTTTTAGTCACTAGCACCATTGGGTCCACTTGGCCTAATTGGGGCACATGTTCCAGTTACTAAAGTGTGGGGAACACTAATTGAGGCCTACTGCAACTGATTGCACTTGCATGCATCAGTTTAGGAGCCTCTTGGATCAATTCCTACAATTTAGGAGCCACTGGGAGTGCCAATACCAACCAAGGTCAGTTGAGTTGAGTTAGTGACTAGTCAAGGTGAGTTAGGAGTCAGTTACATTTAGTTCTAGTCCTCTACATTCAATTAACACTAGGTTAGCATGGCTGCATGTAGGAGAGTCACATTTCTCACCTACCATAGTCAGTTAGCCTCAGTTAACACTAAATTAGATACTTGAGTTTTGTTTTAGAACTACGTTGAACTCCGATAATGGTTTAGACAAGGTCAGTTAACTATTGAGTCCTCTGATAATGATTTAGGCAAGGTATTAGTTACCTACAATTAAGTCGAGTCTAATCAATTCAAATTTCCTCATGTGGATTCAAATTGCTTGTGGCTATTTAAGCCATTGTACTTCATTATAATTATTATCTAATTACTCTTTGATTAATGAAAAGCATTCAGAGCTGCAAGCAATTTTTGCACTATTTCATTCTTCAATAACTGAGTAAATTGTGTGGTCTATATTGTGAGTTGTGTGTTTTTCCACATATGTATGTGCTCAATTTAATATAATATACCTGACATACCTCAGCAAGTCCAAGAACTTGTTTGCATATTCCTCCATGGCCTGCTGTCCCAATCTCATCTCATGGAATTCTTTGATTTTATCATCATAGTACCGGTCAGAGAGGTACTTCCGCTTGAAATATTTCTAGAACTCTTTCCAAACAATAGAGTCTTTCATTTATCTTCTCCTGAAGTGTTCCCACCAAATAGACCCTCTTCCTGTTAGATTGAAAATGGATAGTTGAACTTTCATATTTCCAAAATAATCTTGGACTTGGAAATATTTTCTTATTCCTAGAAGCCAAGATTCAGCTTCTTAACCAGTATTTACCTCACCATTGAAGGTAGGTGTCCTTTCCTTCTTGAATTCATCTCATGAATGGTTCTAGCAATGCCTCTTTGTCTTACCCCTGTGAGATGAAGATCCTGAATCTTCAGTGGATCTTTCAGAGTTAGATGACCCACTAGGAGATCTCTTCCTTTTATTCTCATGAGAGGAAAAACTTGAACCATCAAGGGATTTTTCAGATTCAAACGACCCACTAGGATATCACTTTATTTCTCTAGCAGTGTTCTTACTTCCTTATGGCTTTACTATCTGGTCCCCAGAGTTCATCTTTCTCTGAATGTCTATCAAAATGTGCAATATGGTTGTGTTCAACTGATTTTGCTCCTCCTGAGCCTTAATCAGTCTTTCGTTGTCTGCTCTTTAGCTATGTATCTCCACCCTAATTCTTCTCATGGTGGATGCAAAGTATGGGGGAGTATCTTGAAACCTTCTCCCATTAGACTCTATCTCAACATTTCCAATTTTGACATTTTTCCCCATAGCATCTTCCTCGTGCACATTGGGGTCCCGTGCATAATCATTCATATCGTCTGTCCTCATGGCCGAACCAACTATTCAAAATTGCACTTTCCTTTCTGAAGGTTACTGTAATTCTACAAAAATGTGTTAGATAACAAAACTGTTAGATATAATCAAAACCAAAATAACTTACCCACTACCCATGGAATTTTTTCTCTGTCATGCGGCTAACAATACGTTGGAACTATTAACCAACAAATCTATAACTATCCAACTCGACCCATCGAGGCCCGATACTATAACCACTTTTCTTTTCGGCCCATCCAGGGCCAACACTGCAACCAGCAGCTCTGATACCACACTGTCACGTCCCCTCCCATCCCAGAGGAGAGAATGCGACCCAATTCTTCTACCTGAGTTACCTATCTCTGATTCTCCATTTGTATGATGAGTCTCGGTTCTTTTTTTTCTTTAAATATCTACACAAGAAAGAATTTCTTCTGCTAACATTCTGAACCAAACCGTATATAACTCTTTATCTTCCCCAATCACAAAGAGATCGAAAGGTGGAAAATCATCCTACAGAAAATCAACGGTGAGGGGAGCTTCATTTCTGGAATCAAAACATATCGAAATTTCACTCTCGCACCCCACATCCCACATGATGCATTCTGCATCTTGTATCCCACATGTAAAACAAACATTGCGGAGATCAAAGTTGCAGAAATCAAAATTTACCATAACTCATTTCTGCATCCCGCATCCCGCATTCCATAATTTGTAGAAGGGAAAATGCGGAAAGCAATTTTTGCCAAATAACATTTCCGCATCCCGTATCCCGCAAGTTGCGAAAAGGAAATTCTGGAGAGCAGATTTCGAAAAATGACTTTTACACATTCTGCATCCCGCAAATTGCGGAAAGGAAAATGTGGAGATCGAAATTTTCCACATCCCGCATCACGCAAGTTGCGGAAAGGTTAAATCTACGGAATTTCGATCTGCTAATGAAAATTTCTAAGTATAAAACTGATTTCCAACATCCAGGCCATCACCAATCTGGTCGATCTAACTTCATAACAACTTAGAAAATTCATTGATGTAATTTCACACATAGATGCATCATTCATGAAATATATAGCTGAAACACAACACATTTCATTCAAGCATTCATCATTTCATATTAATTTACAAATAAGTACAATTGCAGGGATTGAAACACAAGAGATACGTATCTTTATTAGAATCTTATCCTGAACCAACTATGTCATTTCAACATTCCACCCAACCATAGGCCAGTGTGTTCATCAATCTCTCAGCAACACTGCCACCACCGAGCTAGGCATGATTTCCCCAAGGAATAAGGAATGCTATAATAATTTTCCATAGCCAAGGATAAAATAAAACTCGGCCAATCCAACACATTTGGGTTTATCATGCTTAGACAGGAATTTATTTACACATAGCTAAAGTTTATACAAGTCACAACCAAGCCAACATATAGGTTTATCATGCTACCAACCAATCCAAGCCATCCTTCCAGTTGGGTTTATCAAGCTTACACAGATAGTGGTTTACACTTAGCCAAAATTCACATGAGACACATCCAAGCCAATAGATGGGTTTATCAGGCTGCCAGCCAAGCCATCCTTCCAGTTGGGTTTATTAGGCTACTAAAGAGGTGTAAATATTAACTGCTAAGCTAGTGAGCTCTATACCAAATCTATGGACACCTACACTGGATCTATCCTGAATTCTAAACATTTACACTCCCAACACAAGGAAGCATCCCCTTCTCTGCTACACAGTCCCTCGGGCCATACCTTCCCTTCCAGTGTTATTCAGGGTATGTAAAGAAGAAAACCAACCCTCTGGATTGGTCTGTGAGGTTCCTTCACACACTAGGTTTATCAAGTAATTCCAGACTCCATTTCCATTCCCCAAATCAGTTCATATGTCAAACAGGGATATACACACAATGATCTCAATTTTGGGATTAACAAAATGCAACAAAATCCAAGGAATAGACACACAGTGATTACGAAATTTTGAGCATTTACTGAGCCAGACCAACTGCTGCAATTACCAAAAACAAAATCATTTGTTGGTAATTCAATTCAAAAACACAAATTAGATTCTAGGTATACGCATTCAGGAAATGACTAATAGACAGGGAAATCGTAAAAAGGAAAACAATTCACAGAACACGAAAATTCGTGAAGGATCAAGACTCAAAATGATTTTTTCTTGCTTCATGAATGCCAGAATCCCCTTTCCAAAAGATTCAACCCAGTCCAAATTGTGAGGGGAAGGTGAAACGCGACTGCATGAGGGAAAGGCAGGCGTTTTCTTGGTGTTTTCTTGCCCAAGAAAATTTAAAATACATTTTTCCCAGAAATGGTGCTCTTCCCATTTTGAATTTCTACCCACTCTTCCAATCCCCCCCTTATCCTTTGGAAAAATATTGCCCCCAACTCATTTTGTGTCATTGACATAGCTAGCTATAGGATTTTAATTAAAATGCAAATTTAACATGATGTCCAAACTTATAACGTCCAGCTAGCATAAAAACATCATCGGCCTAAATATTAATCGTCGAAAAATAAACACTAAATCGATGGTCAGGATTTTTCCTTGAGATCCACACCATGATTATTTACATCATATTATTTAAATGAAAACGGGGTCAAAACTAGGGTGTTACACCATAGATCACTAACTTTGGAAAAATTACCACTCAAGGCTCACTAGTGTAACTGCAGATAACTAAAACACCTCACAATTTGTTAACTCGCCAAGGTAAGTGAGAAAATGCACCCAATATCCTTAAATCATGGAAATATGGCACTAGACTAACTGAAGATGAACTAATTATTTCCCATTGAAGCATAACTCAACATAGACTAGGGTGAATTGATGGTGGGACTTTCATGACTCGGTGTGGGTTCCTAAAATATAGGGATTGGCCTCTAGAGCTCCTAAACTCATTCAAAATGGTGCATCAAGTATTAGATGGTCCATATATAACTTATCCATGGAACTAATGAAGTGGAAACATACTCCTAAGCTAGGAAACTGATATTTAGACTATGGTGGACAAGGGAGGATTCCAAATAATCCTTACAACCCCCCTTAATCCAAACTTGGAAAACCTAGGCCCTAGAAACTAAGACCAAATTTCACCCATACAATGTAATGCAAAAATTTAACTTCTCAATTAACCAAGGAAATGGGTAAATCCTCATGGGAAACCCCCCCCCCCCCTCAAAATGAATAGTGAAACTAGGAACAAAACTGAATCAAACCTTCACACCAAGAAGAGACCTAAGATAATAATAAAACTCTTTTTAGTGAAATATTTTTTTTAAATGTCCAAAAACTTCTCCTCTATAGGGTAGTAATGCATAATGATATCCTTAGTGTGCACTAGTGCACAAATGTGGTCCATGTGGACTTCAATGTGTTTGTTCTACTGCTTCTGTACTTAATCACTGGAAGTTTTAATTGCATTTTGACTATCAGAGAAAAATTCTACTAAAGGAGAAGTGTGAATTCCAAACTCTGTCAGAATCCCATGTATCCAAACTTCCCAAATAACAGCATTCACAACCCCCCCATACTCTACTTCAACTGAAGAGAGAGAAATATTTTCTTGCTTCTTGATTGAGCAACAAATTGGTCCATATCCCAACATGAACACAAATCCTGAAGTAGATTTTATTTCAGTACTGTCTCCAGCCCAGTCTGAGCCAGTAAACCCAACCATGTCTAGCTGAGCGTAGCATAATAGTGAATCCCAAAATATCTAGTACCATGCACATAATGCAAGATGCACTTTGTTTCATTCCAATGAAACTCATGTGGATCCTACATGAACCTTGCATGAACAACACCCACAACATATGACAAGTTTGGTATTAAATGAGTAAGGTACAGTAAGATATCAATTAACTGTCTGTAGAGAGTACTATCAACCAGGGGTGTAGAACCACCTTCTTCCAATCTAATTCCATATAATAAGGGGAAGGATGTTGCTTTGAAATCAATCATATGGAATCTTTTGAGAAAATATCCTATGTATCTGGACTGAGTAATCATGATCCCCAAAGTTTTTTTATTCACTTCGAGGCCAATAAAATGCCTTAGCAACCCTAGATCTATCATGGACTAAGTAATCATGATCCCCAAAGTTTTTTTATTCACTTCGAGGCCAATAAAATGCCTTAGCAACCCTAGATCTATCATGGAGAATTCCTTGCTCAAAACTGACTTAATGTCCCTCAATCCAGCAGTTGAACCACCAGTAATGAGAAAGTCATCCACATACAATACATAGTAATAAATCTCCCTTTTTCTTCATGTATACATTGTAGTTAAACTTGCACCTTTCAAACTTTTGTGACAGTAAGCATGCATCCACATTGGCATACCATGCCCTTAGGGATTGTTTGAGCCCATACAAAAATTTCCTCAGTTTTCAAACCAAGGAGGAATATTTAGTGTACCCTCAAGTTGTATCATGTAAATCTATTCTTCCAAGTCACCATGGATGAAGGAACTCTTCACATCCATGTGATGTACCTACCATTTCTTCAAAGCTACAATGGCGAAAACTAGCCTTATGAAGTCCATTCATGCAACATGGGTGAATGTTTCATTGTATTCCAGTGCATGAACTTGTGAATACCCCTTTGAAACTAATTGATCCTTGTACTTGGTAGTAGATCCATTTGCTGCTAGTTTGGTTTTGTAGATTCATTTTCACCAGGCAATATTTCTCCCAGGAGGTAAGGAGACAAGCTCCCATGTCTTTTTTTCTTATAGGAAATAATATTTATCATCCATGGTTTCCTATCATCTTGGATCATGGAAATCCTCTTTTTAGAACTATGGATCCTACCCCAGCATCATGAGGAACCTCCCTGGGAGAAGTGGATATGTATGACAGAGCATAAGTTTCTCATCCTGAATTTGAGATCTGGTTCTCCTTCTATCAGATGGATCCCAGACATTGTTCCCAACATCTTCAATGCGTTTTTTAGCCCATTTAGACCTTGGATTAGGAGTAGGACCTAGATCCGTATCTAGATTTGCTTAATCAGCTTCGAACTATGAATTTGAAACATCAATAGAAACATCATCATATGCAAATAGTATTAATTTAGTATTTATACCTTCATCTTCAATTGATTGTATATCATGCAATGGATCTTCATTGAATTGGACACTCTTCTCTATGAATCATCTTTTGGTTGTGTTGGTGTTTTCTCCCTTCAACCCAGGTTCATACCTTCTTTTGCGTGCAACAAATCCAAAGATACCATCTTGATAGATAAAGGCTCAGTTGGAAGAACTTGCGATGTAGATGCAGTCTCACTCAAGATATTTCTTATGGGTAACTTCCAGAACCAGGTTTCTACAGTTGGGTGGGGATTTCTTCTCCTGTGGAACCTTACCAACTAGCTAGACTGAATTCGGTGGGCGTATTACTTATTCTTACAATGCACTGATAATACACTACTTAACTTATCTATTGATAGAGATTATAACATCAATATAACCCTTAACAAACAGTTTATTTATCAACAATGTGACTCATGCATAAGAGAACTCATTCATAAGTAAATATATAAACACTTATTCATAATATAGATTCCTAGGAATTAAGCACATTCATAATATTCATTCATGCGACATAAACACATTCATCATCTACACATTAACACATTATTTAACGTGAAAACCCATCTGGTAAAAACCGCAAAGGTGCTCTTCATCTAGCATGAGAAGTATATGGCACCTTTTTGTTTGCGCACTCAACTGTAGGCTCTATTCTAGATATTCTTCTCCTATATATACAAACTTCGCTCTCCTCTCATGCTCCCTAGTCTTATGTCCTTCAATATTCTTCTACTCTATTCTATTTTCGATCTGACATAGCCTGTATTGAATATTCTTCTCTTCGACTCTACCGTCGATCTGCACACATCATGTATCGACTAACTCCTCTTACAAACATAACTGACTAAATAGGACAATAGTATAAAGTAACAGAAAATAATAGAAGAGGAGGTAAGTCAGTAACCCACCTACTGTAGCACGGATTTCTCCGCTGCTACAGGGTAGGAATGGCTACCCTCCGTCTATAGGATGGAAGGATATGGTTCCTAGTGGTTGTGCAAGAAAAATGAAACAGACAGGAAATAAAGAACAAAAAAGAAAGAAATGGAAACCCCTCTGCACACAAGGTTATGGGTTT
The DNA here is from genome assembly GCA_001517045.1 of Pseudotsuga menziesii. Lineage (NCBI taxonomy): Eukaryota > Viridiplantae > Streptophyta > Pinopsida > Pinales > Pinaceae > Pseudotsuga > Pseudotsuga menziesii. Next base: position 232,826 of record LPNX010981995.1, read on the forward strand.
AGATCAAATACCCTGCATACAAATTGTTAGAAAAACCTGAAGACCTATAAGCAAACAAAGGATACCTACAAGAACATGTTAGGCCATGAAACCTGCAAGAAAATATATGTTAGAAAACTCAAAATAAACAACACAAAATTGTCACATGCCCCAATTTTACAAAAAACAATTTTATATTATTTGGTATTATTTGAGAACAATATGTTAAATTTTATGCTAAGTTGTAATTGATGACTCAACAGAGTCAAGGATATTTAATATAATTCTGAATATTTTATTTATAAATAAATAAAGGAGGAGACAACAGCTTAGGAGAGTTGTCAAAAGAGTGTTTATTGATAAAATTGGTGGAGGAGACTGGGTGGAGAGAAAACTGACATGTGGCAGCATCCTCAAACCACTTCCAACTGTTGCAGGTGGAAACCTCCCTACATTTGGGGTCATGATTCCCTAAGAAAGTGGAGTCAGTGTAGGTGGCTCAATTAATTAAAACTGACCCAAAAGACCTAGGCAATCTTTACAAAAATTCCCATTGAAGAGAGTTGGGGCTACTCATTCTAGAGAAGTGATCATTCAGGTTGAATGAATATACATAGAGAAATTCAATGGGAGGGAGTCTGGAAAATGTTTGAGGGGTTAATTGCTGATTGATCTAGTGCAGCTTTTAAGCTGAAAGATCTTACTGCTGAGAGCAGAGTGTTACTGAGATATTGGGACTAAGTCTACTGTTTGCATTCTCCACTAGTTCTCAACCAAGAAGACCAGGAACAGGCTCAGGGGTCCTAAGGAAGCGTTGTTTGAGCGCTCTCCATGAGATTGGTAGGGAGGAACAGCCTCCTAACGCTGTTGTCATCTGTCCTAATCAGGTTTTACATTATGTTGTTTTACTGTGTTAGATAGATAATCTGAGTCTGACTATTATATGAATGTTAAATATTCAGTTTGTAAATGTTAGAATTTAGTAGTCTTTTTAGAATATTGAAGAAATGAGTTTGAAAAGTAATGTGTTAGAACAGAAACTAATTTCTAGTCTGTATTTTTCCACACCTGGAAAACACCAGGCCGTACTCCAGCATAGATAGAACATTTACAATAGATGAAAGAAAATGATAAGAGATTGAATATAATAGATATGGTTCTGCATTTTGTAGATAGTAGAGCAATTTAATAATGTGTGTAAGTTATTATTAAAGAGAATAGTATTTTGGTTAGTTATGTTCACTGGTTTTATGAGCATATCTATGTTAGAAAAGAAACAGTAGTGCTAAAGTAGAATTATAGAAAAGAAATATACTGTTACAATAAAATAAAAAAAATTATAGGAGATACAGTAAGTATCTAAACAAGGTTTCAACCACCCTTATATCATTCAGCTTAAACTATTATTTTACATATACTAGAATAGGATTATGTTATAAATACTATTAAGGAAGAAATAATCCAAGAACAAAGTTAATGTTTAAAACATTACATAACCCTGAATATTTACTAATTAACAGAGCAGTAAACAAACGAAACTTTAAATGTAAACAGTAATTAGAATGTAGCTAAGAGTTTACCTATTCCAAGAATAAATTATTTTTCCCAACAAGCTCTAAATCTGTTTAGGTTTAACCTGAGGGTCAAACCCTAACTCTATTTTCATTCTTTTCATAAAAGTATTTCTTTAAAAAGAATAAACAAATTAGAATGTAAACACTAGAATACTAAAGTATGCACTAGACTGAGTACAGTCTTATATTAAGAACTTACAGTATTTGTATAAACTCTTTATTTAAAGAAAAGAAAATATTTAAACAGGATAACATTACTAATACTATTGTAACAATATAATATAGGTAAATAGAAACCAACACAGTTGATAAACTTAAGAATATATTTAGCTAAGGGTTCTTTTACAGTAACCCTAGGGTTTTATCCGGATTAAATAAGTATAAGCATATAAATTTTATTTTAAGACTGAACTTACAGTCTTCACAATTACATATTTAATTACAAAAGAAAGCCTTAATAAATCTTTATCTATAATAACAATCGAAGAAGGAAAAACTTTAATTCCTCAAATCCATAATTTACAAGTTATAAAACCATTTTATAATCAAGATAGAGCTCGAAGCTAAAAGGAAACCTTTTAAACCAAGTATATTACTCTGTCAGGCCGAAAGGCTTAAACATAACAAATTTACAACACCCAACTCATGGCCAGTGCACCCAGCATCATGGCGTGGGTTTGGAAACAAAACTAACAGTCAAGTTATTAAAACCCTCATTTGTTGTATATATTTTATAAGACAAGAAAAAGGTGATACAAGTCACGGCATCAAGGCCGGAGCCACCCTGCGATAGGCAAGGGTGTAATAATGAAAAGCTAAATTTAAAAACTGAATACCAAACATCCAAAGACTGGAGGAACCGAGCTCGTATTTTTCTTCCCAACTGAAAACCCTTTCCCCTAACCATTGCCAAGAAGGGAGTTGCCACATTGTAACCATGGCTTACCCATAGGTTTGGTTGTCAATCCAAACTTGGAGAGGGTTCTTCCAAGCGTAAGGGAAAGATATAACCTGCAAGTGAATATCAAAACCTTAATTAGAAACTGAGTTGTATAGTTGTATCTGTAACTTAAAAATTTACAAACAATAGTAAAACATATTGTTACCTGGAAGTGAAGAAATCTGAAGCCGTGAAGGATACAAACCAGCATAGCGATCAGTACAACCCTTGTTCTCTCTAAACATAGAGGCAGCGGGCTCAAAACACATACTACACTGATGACTGGAGTAGGACTAAAGCCTTGGCAATGGCCATACAAGAATTCGACAATATAAACTACTGACAGAGAACAACTACACGCACAACTAATCAATGCAATGCATGTAGAGAGAAATCAAATGTAAACTGTGTATCTCTCCATTCTCACACTAGGATGGCAACATTTCTCTACACATAGACAGATGGAGCTGGAGACGAGCACCAGTGAGCCCTCATGGCCGCAGTGAACCAAACAGTGCAAATACCAAAACCTTCGATGAAGAATAAGGACATTAGGGTTGCAAGGTAACCTTTTAAATCATGCTTTGCACGGTGGTGGATGTTCCACGTGCCCACAAATTTATTCAGTCCACAGTGGGTCGAGTTGTATAGTCTCCACTACACTATCGGGAATCAAATTATTGTTAATAATCTATACAATGATCACAATGATAATATAATATACAAAGTCAAAAGCATAATGTATCAATGATAAACATTAAGTCAAACCATTTTGATTAGTGAGGTTTTTATGATATCGTAACCCTTGTTATATGTAAACAATGAAATCTTTGATGGTAAATTAACCACTATGGAAAGATCCATAGTAGGGTCATTAGAGGAAATTTGGGGTCTAAAATGGGCCTTATAAGAAAACGTGCCAAAATAAGTTTTTGTGAGTTGGAATTCAAGAACCAATAGAATTTCAATAAAATGAGTCAACCATAATCGTTGAATTGACATATTTGTTATTGAAAAAAACTACTTTTTTTGTTCGTATTTTCGACATATCTCCCTGTGTTTTTACTCAAATTTCGATCGGGAGAGCTCGTTGGATGCAGAATTTGATTCCGCATCCAAAGAGTTCTCACACTGCATACTTTTGACGGACCCCGCTACCCCAAAAACAAGAAATACCTGAAAAAACGTGATGATGACATCATCATCACATTTTTTCAGGTATTTCTTGTTTTTGGGGTAGCGAGGTCCATCAAAAGTATGCAGTGTGGGTACTCTTTGGATGCAGAATCAAATTCCACATCCAATGAGCTCTCCCGATCGAAATTTGAGTAAAAACACAGGGAGATATGTCGAAAATACGAACACAAAAAGTAGTTTTTTTCTTTCTTCCTCCAAAATTAATCAATATTATTTTATTATTTTAACTATTATTTTATTATTTTCCTTAGGAGGCCCATTTTAGACCCCAAAATTCCTCTAATGATATGCCCTTGATCTTAAGACAATAATCCAATAATAATTATTTATTCAAGTATTATACAGCAAGATCATGATGTTAGAACTAGTTTTTATGTAAGACTAATAGTAAGAATCTAGTTTATAAATTAACATTGTGTATATAAAAAGTATTTACACTCTAGAATAAATTCTTACTTTTGTATGAAGTCAATAGTACTAAGAGTAAGATAAACTTCATGGAAGTTGTAATCGTTTGGTTTCCGTAAGTAACCAAAGCTCCAAATGAATCAAATCAAGGCTAGATTAGCTTTAGTAGTAAAAGATATTAAAACTATCTAAGAATACATATAGCGTCACTATTATTTATAAATAAATAATATGATAATGTATTTTCGTCACATTACTTATGTCATGAAGAAATTTGGAAGTTAGAATCACAACTTGATGACATTTAGGAAAATGATCATTTATAAATACTATGCAATAATAAGCTGATAAACTTCCTCTACTAAAGCTTAATTAAAGGTAAATCTAAGAGTTCTATATAAGCTTGTTTCTTGAAAGGCTTTAGGTCTATTTCCATACTTAAGCAGTGTTTTAAATTTTAGAAATAACAATAGTAGAAAACTCTTATTTCAATAAGAGTGTTGATACACTAAATTATGAACTCTATGAAGAACTGGTAAATAACATAACGTATAGATGGAAAGAAGATATATCTAAAATAGCAGTCATTCTGATAAAAGACATTCAGTAGGGCAAAGTATTGATCTTTACGACATGAATTTTAAAGTACTGTCACAGTTGCAAAACAAGTAAAAGAAATGTTACTTTACCTTGTAGTATCCTTGAAATTATATTAAGCAAACTTTTACTCTAGCAGTATATTTTTTATGCTAAAAAGAAGTATATCTGGATTAACGCCTTAATAAACTCTTACTGGTTCAAAATTTACCTGTCAAGCCTGTAAGATCCATAAATCCAGATAAGTTAGCAATCACTAAGTAAGCCCCAGTTAGAAAGTAACTTCTCACCTACTTGACAAAATCAAACTATCAGTGTAGCTAGAAACAATTAAATGCAGATTATTTACATCACATATCGAAATTAAAATAGTATTAATTTATATGTGTTTAAGTTAATCGTTAGTTTGTTAACTGTTTCATTTATCCGTTAACCTCTAGCAGTTAACAAACTACAACTATAAACAATTTATGTTACATCAAAAAAATTTAATTTTTGTGAAAATTTGGGGTTATGACACAAAATATACATTATACCTTCAGTGGGTGGAAATGGGCCACCATGCCCTAGCTTGGAGAAGAACCTCTCTTGAGAATGGGGGGAGCAATGGCTCTATGGGAGAATGCATGAGAGGGAGGGTGAATGGATTGAGAGGAAAATGGTCTCAAGGCACTCACTCAGGCAGCATAACAGTATGCAAGGAAGGAATCAATTGAGAGTGACCCCCACCCCTCTATTTATAGATTTTTTAGGGTTCTAAGCCCTTGGTCAGGGATTTAGACCCTTTTTTGGGATTTTATCCCCTTTCGCTCAAAATTCAGCTCCTTTTAGGGTTTAAGGCTCCTTTGAGAGGTCTTAGCCCCTTTTTGGAGGCTTTAGCCCCTATGAGAGCTATTTAGGCTCTTTTTAGGGTTTTTTAAGCCCTTTTTCCTGTTTTTAAGCCTTTTTGAGGGTGTGGGGGTCAAATCGGTTTAAATGAGGGTCATGCATGGGTGTCCTTGGGTGGTGTAGGCCATGTAGAGTTGAGTGAGGGATTTTTTGGCTTAACAGATTGCCCCCTGATGTGTGAGGGTAGGAGCTCATCATCTGGCCGACAGACATCATAGGATTTTCTGCGGAGAGGTGGTGCTTCCGAGGCTGGGGCATGGTGGCTTTTGGTTTTTGTATTAATATGGTTCCCATCAATGGGTGAGATACAAATAATGTGTGACATGTATATGGACGAGGTGGGCATTCCCATGCTCGTAACAATGTTGAAAGAATAATGTGATATATTCTCTATAATACAAGAGCCAATCATATACAAATGATGATACATAGTGGTTGCCTCAATGAGAGGCTGAATACAATACTAATCTAAAGAACTACTACATTGGACCCATGGAATTCTCATGGAATGTTATATCTTCATGACTGACAGCCTGCTGGATCTAGGATGATACATAGCTGTATGGACTCACTAATGGAGAGTCAGAGTCTCTACGGTACAAGTATGTTGCATCAATCATAAATCTATATAGAAGTGTTGTTGGGGCTTCTGAACAATGTCTCCAACACAACCCAGAAATCACAAGGGGCATAAACCTTCTTAGGTCCCTCGACTAGACTCATCAATGTGCTAGAGTTAGGTGACATCTGGGGTCTTAGACCAAATGCTGCACAGACCAATACCCTGTACGAATCTCAACAGTGCGATGATGTAGTTGGATTCTGGCATGTGAGAAACAACCATCCCGAGAGGCACCAAGGACTCCTCTCAAGTGGTCCAAGGAAATCATTAATGAGGTTAATGAAACCAAGATATAGGGACCTATGGGTCTATCCTCTGGAATATGTGTTTTGTCATCAACAGAGGGAGACCTACCCCTAGTCAAGGAAATGATGTTTCCTTGAACAGAAGCATGAGGGAGATAACCGAAAGATGTGAGACAATCTGTGGACTAACCCACTAAAATGGGGGGGGAGGGAAAGAGTTGAATAGGGGCAGGGGGAGTGTAGTAGACTCAAACTTCCTTTATTCAGAGTGTGATGTCAAGGTGGACCAGGAAGCAAATGAAACTGACTCATGGGAATCAGAGCATAGCTATAATACCAGGAATGTCACTGCAGATGGGAAATACTTGGGGGGAGGTTGACACTTTTGATATTGATGGGATCCAAGGAAGACACATTAAAGAGTAATATGAACAAAGGTGACCCAAAGTGGGAATGCCACCAAACTTTTTTCTATGGGGTGGTGTCTAGAGACACCATTTTGGTACGATCTCGTGGATTTTTGGCGAGTCCGAGAAAGTAAATGCTTGATGGTGCTTTCAATTTTAGAGAGTCTGAAAGCACGAAGAAGACTCCAGTGGGGGCTCTTTTTTGTTGGTAGTCTCCTGTGCCCGAAAAAGGATAAAAGTATGCACACGAGAGCTCGCCCATCCTTTTTTAGGGGATGGGATACTTCTTTACCGTTGGTAGTCCAGTCAGGCCAGAAAAGGTTAAACCTATCCAGACTGGACGGTCATTCAGATATTTTTATGAGCATGAACGAAACCAAGTTTGCTTGGAAATCTTTTCTTACTGAGAAGGCTGGAAAAGAGCTTAAAGACAACCTGTAGTGAGATTTTTTGTAAATTTCAGCCCCTCTTCCTGAGAAAGCATAAAAGTATGCAGAGGGGAACGGTCTTGGCTTGAATATGCCAAGGTGGTCCTTTTCATTTGATGGCCTAAATAGTCCACAAAAGGAGATAAACAAGACGATGTAGATGCCCTTTCCTATACTTTAACGAGCAGGAAAGGAAGCAGCTACACTCGGAAATATTTTCATTCTTTTAGGAGTCAGAAAAGAGCTTAAAATAAACTCTAATATGGTCAACCGATTTGCGGTGGCACAGGTGGTGCCCCATATCGGGATGGTGGACAGTGGTCCAAAGGTCATCTGCATAGTATGGACTGAGCAAGTGGCTCTTAAACATACCAATACATGCACGGGATAGATCGTGGTAGAAGCACGCAAGTCGGTACAGCAGAAGCATGCAAACCGAGGTGGATCTCAGAAAGAGTTCAAGAGATTCATGTGTGAATTGTGGTGGATGGACTTGACTACATGTGATGTGAGTGCAATTTCAGAGGCAGTTATATGCCAAATACATGCAAAGTAAATGATCCATCTTCCGGACGATCGTCTGGATATCTGCATAAGGTGCGGTGGACGGAGTAGACATCTATGTGTAAAAAATAAAAATGATATTCCTTGACGGGCGATGGCCCGAGAACCTGCATGAGTGGCAGTAGGCCAGGGTGATGCAAGTACAGGTCTGTAGACACTTGCATCACTGTGATGTGGCTCATAAATCGAGGTAACTTTTAGGGAACGGTCCTAAAATTTGTTTGTTAAACATGAGATGATGGTCTCATAAGGAGATAGAAATTTGAGGCCAGAGGTGTGAGAGGTGTCTCGAGTAGGTTCCAGGTGACTTTGGATTAGCAACTAATGGTGCTGCCCCTAACTTATGGTGAAAAAATGTTGAAAAACAAAAAGGGAAAAAACTATGCTATAAGGGACTCATAGTGGTTATATCAGGCATAGACTCTCTTGAGGTGGAGCCCGTTGCACGTCTTCTTCAAGAGTCGACCGTCTGACTCAACAAAGAGGTATGCCCCCTTGCCAAGACAAAGGTCATTGGCAAGGAAGGGTGATGGAATATGTTCTTTTATGAGAAGAAATGATTCCACACTATGGTTTAAAGGGAATGGGGTAAAACCAGAGGTGGTCTTACAGATCTCTTTGTCATTGCGTAAGTGGTTCCATGATAGATCATATGGATCTTCCACAAGCAATGAGATGGAATGGAAACTAGTGCTAGAGATCATGTAAATGGTATTGGTTGTGGCTTTGGTGGCCTTGCCCCTAGTCTCTATTGGAGGAAGAGGGGCAGGCCTGGAGACAGGAGGAGTCTTTGATGGACCTGGAGGTAGGTGCAACATCATCTCAATTGGATGGACATGAGTCAACACATCCTGGGGCCTTAGATGTAGGGTAGGTGCTTCAAGGTACCACACAGGATCTCCCAGTGTGAAATCATGTAGATTACGGATTTCCAAGACAGACTTACTCACGATATCGGATGGTAGGAAAAGGATCATGTTGATCGGGAATGAACCCCACTATTTCCCTGGTAACTGAGGTTGAGGTTGAAACTGAGGTTGCAGCTGCAGATGGAGTTGTGGTTGCGGAAACAATGAAAGAGACAGGTCTGATGGACCGTTGGTGATGGTGGAGACAAGAGGGTCAGTAGAACTAGACATCATTTAAATGGATATGGTGTACGAAGAAGGAGGTGGGGGGTGAACTTCTTCAATCAAGGTGATCTCATATTCAAGGAAATGTTGACGAAGGCTAGCTAAAGCCACTCGAAACTCGTACAATTCTTGGCAGTGGTGAGAATAGTGTCCATACAGTCTGCAAAGGGCACAAACATGGTTTGTTCTCAATGACTTGTTTCTAACTATTGGCCCACTTTGGAATTCAACCATGGGAAGGTTTTCTGTTGTATCCATGGCATCTAGGTGTGCGCAAATTATAGGAATCTTGGGGCAGTTCTGAGTTGGATGGCCTTGTTCTTCGCAGACGACGCAAGGAGGGATCTTTCGAGGTTCAGCAGTACTTTTGCATTCTTTCCCCTGGCCCTTTTTGGGTGGGGCGGTGCGGGTGTGGGTGCGCTGGTTGGTTTTTGCAGGCCGGGTGGAGGATGAGACTCGACTGCAATGGGTTGTACGGGGGTTAAGACTACCTAGGGCATTGGTGGTTGAGCTGGTGGATCAAGATACCACACAGGAATTCCCAATGTAAATTTGGGTAGGTTTAGGGTGGCCATTACTAGCTTGCTCATGACACCCGGTGGGGGAAAGAGGAAGGGAATTGTATGGACTGGAGAGGAGTCCAGATAACTCCCTGATGGTTGTATGTGGGGATGAGGTTGTGGTTGCAGCTATGGATGATGTTTCAGTTGTCATTGGTGTTGCGGCTGTGGACGGTGTTGTGTTTGTGGTTGGGGCTGTAGCTACAGTTGTTGTTTGGGTGCAGCGGTGCTGGATGAGAGCATGCACAAGTCCGCAGTCTCATTTGGTGTCGGTGGTGGTGACACTAAGGGGAAAGAAGCTGTCATGGTGGTATCATCAAACAACCCCAGGCCCACATTCAACAATGGGGAGGCTGGTATGTTGTCAACCATGGTGTTGACCGCAGGGAGAACATTGGCGTGTGTGGTCATCCCTTGCGAATCAATGGTGTTGATTGTAGGGATAACGTTGGCAGGTGTCGTTAGCCCTTGCGGATCATGATAAGTCAGTTGGTCAACCATCATGATTTTCCCTTCATGGGGGAACATCATGAGACGAAATACAATTGATGCTACAGCACTCATGGTGTACATATAAATTCTTTCGAGGAGAAGCTTATAGTCCAATTGAGCATTGACAACCTCTATGTCAATCAGTACTATCTTCCCAGCTAATGTGATGGGGATGTGGGGGAGGATTCCTTGGGATTTAGTGGGATCGCCATCATAAGCCCGCAGAGTTATAGAGGATGGTTGCAGAATTGGGGATCCAAGTTTCTACCAAACTAGGGTATACATAATGCACGTGGATGCCCCCTCATCCACTATGCATCGGTGCATGACCAAATTCTGGATAGACATCAGGATTTGGAAGGAAATGGTTGAAGACATTCACGGTTCTCCATTCTCCGTGTCGAATGTGATAACTTGGAGTCAAAGGGGTCTACAGCCCCAAGGGTGATTAGTAAGGATTTCTATTGTGTTGGGCAAGTTTTGAGTACCTCAAGAGTGGACATGGCGGTAGGTGTTTGGGCCAAATCATCCACTATGTTGTAGCTAACAGCAGCTCTAGCCATGGCATTGTTGGCAACCCAGCGTATGGGGGGGCACAGAAAATGGGGTAACTGAAGAGGTGCATTGGTTGTTTTAGATGTAGATGCCACTGATGTGTTAGCGGGTTTGTTGTTGGTTCCGTACTGATTTTGGCTGGTTTGTAGATTGACCTCTTTAGTTGTCATAGTTATCATGTGGTGGACACCTGTTTCTGCCATGGGAGGTGCCCCTAGAGCGTTGGGATTAGGTTCGGGAAGGGGTGTGGTTGCCACCAATCCTCGGACTGGTAATGGGTTTTGGAGAACCATAGGAGGAGGTTCTTGTGGTGTCGGGTTGGGTTGGGCTTGACCCATTGTATTGGTGGCATGTTGAACCTCATTTCTAATGGCCTGCTTAGCACAACCCATGAAGGGACACTCAAATGTGTAGTGCTCGTAGACCTCACATAGTGTGCATGGTTGGTTTGTCCGCAACAGAGCGTTGCATCTTGGTGCATTTGGTCATTGAGGATTTTGGGCTGGCCAGTTCGTCACGACATTGTTGGTAGGATTCAGTTGTTGATCACTTCCCTGCAATTGGTTGTTGCCTTGGTTTCGGGGTCGGTTATTCCTAGCTTACCCTTGTTGGTTATTGGGGGCTGGCTGGTTGGGACGGTTTTGTTGTGCAAACAGCTATCCCAATGGAGCAGGTGGAGCAAGGGCGGGGGCTTGAACAACTTGCACCGGTGGTGCATAGTAGACTTGGGTAGGTGTCGGTGCCACAAATGTGGGAATTTATCCCATGTATTGCTTTGTCGGCCAAGCTAATGTCTGGGCCTGCTGCGGTGGTGCAGGTTGTGCATAAGAAGTTGTGGCTCCAGACTGGGACATCATTCTTGCATAGTTCAGAGTTTGGTTTTGCTAAGCAACACTAAGGGTGTTGCTTGGTTCTGGAAGTATTGCAGGTGATTTCAGACGGTGCTATGGTTGGTGACAGACAGAACCTATGATTCCATCTGCAGCAGGGGATGCCCCCGATGCATCTCGGTAGGAGGTGCCAGCATGAGGAGCGTATGGAATAACGGTGTAAAGGTATCCAGACTATGCATAGATCAAATCAAACTGATGGGCTTTCAAGATGGCCTCCTCTTCGGATTGGGGACGTTCAGATGCGATGTCCTTTGCTATAGGTGGGAGCAAGGTTTTAAGGAACCAATCCAAGAAGATCCTGTCATCAAGTTGGATATTACAGAAACTATGGCGGCATTGCCACTCATGGATGTGGTCGATTATGTGGGCCGCAGTATTCTAGTGGCAAGATAACAATATCTCCACCCATTCGTCATATCTAACAGGGAGTTGGAAATATTGCAGGAACATGAAAGCTAGGGAGTTGAAATCTGGGTACTTGGCTTGTGGTAGCTCAATATACCACTTAGCTGCAGCACCTGTGAGTGTGCATTGGAATAATCTTAGCCTGATCGAGTCATCTACGATGCTGTTTGATGAGCACCATCGATGAAACGTCATGATGTGGTTTTGGGGGCACTCCCCCGCCTTCCCTTCAAACTTGGGAATGTATGAGGGAAGTTTGGTTGGCATGGGAGGCCAAAAGGTTTGATGGCGGATAGGGTCATCTATTAACCGAGCCAAATCAAGCAAGTTGAGACATGCCATGAAAGGAAATTTTGCACCAAGGTTGATGTGAGATGGGGTAGCCATGGTGGTGGGGTTTACAGGTGCTTAAGGCACCTGCATAGCTGGTAGTACTTGTGGTACTATTGTGGATGGGCTTGTGCACCCAAGTGTGGTGGGAGGGACGGTGTGGGTGGAAGGGCCACTGCCCCCATGTATGACAAGAGGGGCAGTGTAGGTGGAAGGGCCACTGCCCCCATGTGTTGCAAGTGGGAAAAATTGACTGGTCAATATGGGTGGTGGTAGCTGGCTTATGACTATTTGCATAACCATGTTGGGGCCACCTACAGGGTTGTTGGTGATATTTTGTGGTGTGGACATGGGTCCACTAGCAATTACTACACCAGAAAATGGATCCAATTTTGCACCAGCCATGGGGCTTGATGGTGCAGTGTGCAGATCTAATTCAGATTGATATGGGTCTAAATCTGAATTAGAGGTTGTGTGGCCTTTTGATTGTGTGGAAGGTCATCTAGAATGGTCTCAACGATGTATTTTTAATGACCCGAACTATGGTGGTTCGCCTATTAGGCATGAGGAAGAGAGTGAGGGATCAATCGTGTCAAATTTTTCTTGTCAAAACGGTGGTAATGATTTTTGGACCCCGGTTTCAATGGCTTCCTATTGGCTGCAGGTGGTCACTCGGCCACCAATACTACCAGAAGACAGCGCTTGGATTTTTCCTCATGGGAGTGCTACTCAATCGGTGGGGGTCATTGCCCATTTCGCTTGGCAATTCCTCTCAGTGGCCAGCTACTTTGGGGTTCCCAAGGTACTCCTCACAATGAGTTTCTAGGCTGAGCCCAAGTACTTCCCATGGTTAAGGTATTCAGGGACTTATGTCCTCAAAGACTGCAGATGTTTAACTTAGTGTAAATTGTAAATTTTACTGGCTCACTCAGTGTCATGAACTGAGTTGGGTTGATTTATATGGTATGGTGTGTATGTATTTTGTTTTTCTGTTATATCCAATGGCTGCTTAAATGGTTTATGAATATTCCACAGAGTTCAGGACTTCGCGAATGAAAATCAATAAATAGTAATCAGAAATTTTTATACATGTACCATTTGTAATACTGAACTATGATAGCCTAACTAAGTGGCTACTTTGGACTTAAATATCTCTTCAACCAGGAGAGGGTGTTGGGATCTCAACACAATGGGACTAAGCCCATCCGTAGATCCACAGTTCACCCTCTAGATGCAAGGTTGGTCAACAGGGAGGACGTTGAGCACCGTGACAAGCCCTCCCTCTCTACCCCCTCTACCTTCCAAGTCACACGTTTTTAGTGGCTTCAAAAAATATTAAGTGAGGTACCTATTACTATACGAGCTTCACCCTTCGTCTTATATCAGAATACCCCGAAGGGTGATGACTGGGTAGAGGAGGAAGGGTTAGGAAAGATGTTGATTTTAATTAAATTTTAATCAAGTTATGTTCATTAACCTATTAAGCATTGATTTACACTTTGATTTACACTTTGATTTAATCAAGCTTTCTTCTGTAAATGAAATGGACATAAACAGAAATAAAAATAGTAATAAAAATAGTTTGGATGGACAGAGGTGGCTGGGTCGCACTGATAGCCCTTAAATTTTAAAATGTCAAACTCTGAGTGACAGATCGCACTTTTCAGGTTAAATGTGGCAAGGGGTTCGCCAAATTTTTCTAGAAACAGGCGAGGGGGTTGCTCAGAATTTGTAGATAGAAGCGGGATGACTTTTGGAAGGGGGTCACACCTTTTGGGGCTAAATAAGCGACCTGGTTGCACCTATGAGGCCGAAATGAGTGACCTGGTCCCCTCTCTAGGCCTGATAAGAGCGACCTGCTCCAGAAACTAAAAAAATTTTGACCCTGAGTCAGATCCGGTCGACAGTAACCTGTAATGTGGCCAAATGGACTCGGATTTGACTTGAGGAGGCTCTGCAGTAACTAGAAATGTAAATAAACTGGAATCTAAGCTATATTTTAATAGAAAATTAAACTAGGGAAAAAAAACCTAAACTGCAAAAATAAAACCCAAGGATCCTGTGGGATCGACCTGGTATGGTCGCCAGTTCTGTAGCAGGGATTTCTCCCTTGATACAGGGAAGGAATGGCTACCTTCTGTATATAGGACAGAAGGATAGGGTTCCTGGTGGTTATGCAAGAAAAAAAAAAACAGACAGGAAATAAATAATAGAAAAGAAAGAAATGGAAACCCCTCTGCACACAAGGTTATGGGTTTAGGTCCAATACCCTGCATACAAATTGCTAGAAAAACATGAAGACCTATAAGCAAACAAAGGAGACCTGCAAGAACATGTTAGGCCATGAAACCTGCAAGAAAATATATGTTAGAAAACTCAAAATAAACAACAAAAAATACACATTATACCTTCAAGGGGTGGAAATGGGCCACCATGCCCTAACTTGGAGAAGCACCTCTCTTGAGAATGGGGGGAGCAATCGCTCTATGGGAGAATGGATGAGAGGGAGGGTGAATGGATTGATAGGCAAATGGCCTCAAGGCACTCACTCGAGCAGCATAATAGTATGCAGGGAAGGAATCAATTGAGAGTGACCCCCACCCCTCTATTTATAGCTTTTTTAGGGTTCTAAGCCCCTAGTCGGGGCTTTAGCCCCTTTCGCTCAAACTTCAGATCCTTTTAGGGTTTTAGGCTCCTTTGAGGGGTTTTAGCCCCTTTTTTGAGGCTTTATACCCTATGAGAGCTATTTAGGCTCTTTTTAGGGGTTTTTAAGCCCTTTTTCCCGTTTTTAAGCCTTTTTGAGGGTGTGGGGGTCAAATGGGGTTAAACTAGGGTCGTGCATGGGTGTCCTTGGGTGGTGTAGGCCATGTAGAGATGAGTGAAGGATTTTTTGGGTTAGCACCTACAACTTGTGTTCTTCCTTTTATAAACTCTTTACATGTCACATTCAGCCGAATTCATTCTTTTAGCCAATAGGTTTTCATTCCTATTCTAGTTACACTTGTCAATAGGCACTATCACCCCAAAATACAAAGATGTTTTTATTCCTTACAACACATGTGACTCTAGCCGAATTCATACCCACAATCTCTCAAGTTGTCCTTTTCAATTGTTGCACCATTGCATTCCTTTTCTATCACGGTTCCTTCCGTTGCAACTAATCTCATCGCATTCTTTCCTTCTATTGCAGCTTCTCTTATTTCATAAACTCTTATCCTATCACAACTTCCTTTATGACTACTTCTTATTTCTTATCTCTTTCTTCCTTATATTCCTTTTTCTTCCTCTATTGCAGCTTCCTCTGTAGATGCTTCTTCTACATTTTTCTTCCTTTCGTTGTTGCTTCCATCGTAGCTTCACCTCTACCTTCACCTGCTTATGTTGTAGCTTCTTCTCCCTATGACTAGAATATTTATCTTCTGAGCATAATTCAAATTGAATTCTTCATATATTTACCTAGGGCCAATAGGCCCCAAACACTCACATGTGGCGCGTCCCGAGCTACGCTATGCTATTCCACAATTTCTACATTTTTTACGAATTCACTTTGAAAATATTGAAATATTTTCACTATCTCCTTTGTCTCTCACCACACATCTTCTTCTTCCTTCTGCAATAGTTTGACAAGGTCAGAACTATTGTGTTTCGATGTTACAAATACTGCATCCTCTCTTGCTCATCGCACCTTCTGATGTATATATTGAATGATGCCCGTAATTATTTATGCTTCAGCCTCCAAATATACGACTCTGTTAGTCCTATGTTTTTTTTGAGTGCGCAAAACTGTAACTTCCTGTTAAAATTTTTCATTTTCACATCCTTGTCAATTTTCTCTGCTAATAGCAACTTCTTTATTTCATTCTTCAATTGAGTTTCTTCTATCTCATAAGTGTGTATTTTTTTTGTGACTTTCTCCAATTATGCGTCATCGATCAATGATTACCAATTAAGAGAAACTTGGTTGATGGCATTGGCATGCACTGCCTCTACTTTTTCTATCTTCTTCATAGCCTCTTTCATTGCTTTTCTTCTTTCTTTGGTTTGAAAATTTATCACTTTGGAGCGGTAGGACCGATGAGAGGGAAACTTTCATTGATATCACCAATTATATCCCAGACTTCTTGGAAAGATGAAGAAAAAATCCCAAGTGCTTTTCTGGAGATTCATTTCTTTGACTTCTTCCTCCTCACCAGAAGAACATTTTCATCAACCCTTCTCTGTCATCAATGAAATATTCCATCTCATCTTCTTCCCTTAAGTAATCATCACCAAATATATCTTGATTTTCTTGTACAATTGGAGGTGATGTTATAGGATTTCGGCTCTATTTTCTGTTATCTGAGCTTTGGTTCATACCGATGGATTTTACGAATGGATACTTTGCATTCTTATGGGTATACCAATGAGTGCATATAATGTTTTAGGTGGAATATCACCTAGTAGTAAACTTTCAATCGTTGCGTCTTCGTCTTCCATCGTTAGTGCTAAGACGACTTCATTCTTGTGGGTAACAAAAAGTGTCTTTTTGGATGAACCAAGTGGGTCGGTTAGTAACCTTACTTCAGGGATTCTTAGGATTATAATCCTCCCTTATCCAATTTGGTCAATTATGTCTAAATTAGGATTCCTTTCAGTATAAATTTAGTCACTAGCATCATTGGGTCCACATGTCCTAATTGGGACACATTTGCCAGTTACTAGAGTGTGGGGGACACTATTTGAGGATTCCTGCCACTGAATTCACTTACATCCATCAGTTTAGGTGCCTCCTAGACCAATTCCAATAATTTAGGAGCCATTGGGAATGTTGGAACCATCCTCCTTCAGTTGAGTTCAGTTAGTGACTAGTTAATCCTAGTTAGGATTCAATTACATTCACTTAGCACCAGAGATTGATCGATTTCATGTGGCAAGGCATATTTCCTCACCTACCACATTCAATTAAACTAGTTAACTAATTCTAACTGACTAAGACACTAATTTAGACAACTGGAGCTAACTACTTAGGATATGATAGTGATTTAGACATGTCTAGTTATCCATTCAATTAGGTAGTGTCAATCAATTCAAACTCCTCTCTCATGCATTTGAATTGAATGGTTTTTAATATCAGCGTATTACATTGTAATGAATTATCCAATTACTTTTGGTAAATGAAATCATTACACAGCTGCAAACCACTTTTGTACTGTTTCAATCTTCAATTCTGAGTAAAATTGTTTAATCTATTTTGTGGGTTGTGTGTTGATCCATTGATCTATGTGATCAATTTTATATGGTATCAGAGCCTCGATGGGATAAGGCACTTCTCCTTCTATAGATATCCTTCTGGATCAATTTTGTTTTATCAAAATTTCTCCTTCCTACTCTGCACTAGAAGCTCAAAGTTTACCACATAAATCCTAAGAAAAGGAATTGTTGATCAAGCTAGCTTGATTGACTAAGCTGGGTGTGATGAAAACTTGAAATGTGCAAGCAGTTGACCTTGCTTTGTTTTTTTGTAATTGCATATACACCTTCATATGGATCCAAAATTATCATCTCTTCTTCTCATTCCATCCACAAGATATTCAGAATGGAAGATGAAGCCTGATTTCCTCTCTAAAGAGAGAAGATCTCTATGAGGTGTCTATTGGACTTGGTAAAGATTCTTATGAGAATGAGAATGATTTTCTAAATGATGGTTATGGAACTTTTGGAGCAATAGGTCTAGCCCTTTCTCCTATCTTGCGCTACCTCACTAAATCCGTTGAATACCCAAAGGATCTCTGGAAAAAATTGGACAGAACCTTTGGAAAGAATAATGAGGATCATAATAGCACTTTAGAGAGAACACCAGCACCACAATATTTCTTCATCCAAAAATCTCAGCCTCTACTCTCTCTGATGAATTTGTTCAAGATGAAAAAGAATCAGAATTTTCTACACAATCAATTCGAATTCAAGAAAGTCTCCTTGAAGTGACTCCTTCTCCTGATGCTCCAGAATTTTATGAGAAAACATGATATCTCATATTCTCATATGGCTGATATAGAAGAAGAAATTCAAATCTCTGATATTGAATAAAAAAATTGTTGCACTTCTATGCAAACATTCTACAGTGATTCTCCTTTAAATTTTGTGCAAAATTTGCTAGTGATTGCTTCCGAAAGTGAAGATGAATTTGATTTCTCTCCCTCTGATGTTGATGCAAGTGTGCAAATAAATAATAACTTGGATATTTTGAAAAAATATCATATTTTAGGAGTGATCCATTCTCTTTCCTTGATCTAGATCTTTCAGCAAATTCCTACAGCATTGCATGCACCAATATTCTAAATTTTGAAGAAAGAGAAAACTGTGCATCTACCATCTCGGTGGACCATACTTTTGGATCTGATATGATATTATTTTCATATGATCTGATATTATTTGGTTCAAATTTTAGATTCCAATAGCTTTCATTCATGCTTGTATCTGCTCTCACCAATTTTGGTGTGAAAAATCAAGTACCACAAATCTTCTTCAAACTTGCTGCTGGGGATTTGATGTTAGTTTCCTCTTGTGGGGTTGATGATATTGTGTTTTTTGAATCATTAACTATTTATGAATCTATATAAGATTATGGATATTAATCATTCACTCTCCATAGTTCGAGGGCTTCTCTACCTTTAGTCACATGCTCATCTCCTCACAGAACTAGTAAAGAGGAAGACATTATGCATCCGCCTGGGCACTCGCTCCTAACACTTGGGGATGATTTTACCAGTGATGGTTTGCTGTTCAAGGCTGAAACATATCAGTTCCTTGATTTTTATTCACATGGTTCGAATCCTCAAGCACTTTTTCTCCCTTATCAGTTGATTTCAGTTGCTCTACATGGGTCCAATTTTCATCCAGCAATTGTCTATATTTCTTATTAGTTGAGCATATTATTATTCTTCAAAAGAGGAATATTCATCCAAATATAAGATGGATAAGTGTACATTCCCAAGATACATATGCACATAAGAACAATATTGATCCTGATTCTACTTGCTTAGTTTGAGGGGGGGGTTTCCCATGTGGTTTTTTCCCCGTTTCCTTGTATTAAGCAGTTATTTTTCTTTAGCTATAATGGGTTACCTATGGTCTTAGTTACCAGGGCCCAAAAATTGTCCAAGTTAGCATTCAGGGGAGGCTTTAGGATTATAATCCTCCCTTTTCCAATTTGGTCAATTATGTCTAAATTAGGAATCCTTTCATTCTATACTTAGTCACTAGCATCATTGGGTTCACATGGTCTAATTAGGCCACATGTACTAGTTACTAGAGTGTGGGGAACACTATTTGAGGCTAAATTCCATTGATTTCAATTGCATGCATAATTTTAGGCACCTCTTAGACCAATCCCTACAATTTATGAGCCACTAGGAGTGTCGAAACCAACCTCCTTCAGTTGAGTTTAGTTAGTGACTAGTTAATCCTAGTTAGGAGTCAATTACATCCAGTTACATTCAGTTAGTGCTAGTCATTGATTGATTGCATATGGGAAGGTTCCTTTCCTCACCTACCACATTCAGTTAGACTAGTTAACTGATTCTAACTGACTGAGGAATTGATTTAGACAACTGGAGCTAAGTAGTTAGGCTTTGATAGTGATTTAGACATGTCTAGTGTTGATCCCGGTTTTGTCACTATTATCGACTGTTAATTTACTCTTTTGGAATCTATTTCATCATATTTTTGACATATTTCTTATCAATCTACTTAACATTCAGCCCCAGGTATGAACGCAGTTGAAATTTATGCAAGTCTTGGTTTATTTCTGTTATTTTGTGATTTTATTAAGCAATTCTGTGATATTTGGAAACATGCCTAATACATGGATTTGTTTTGAAGATTATAGTTTTCAAACAAGCCTCCATGTGGACACACACTCACACTAAACATGTGTAGATCACATCTAGCTCACCGTCCATCCCTCCGATCGATCTGTGCGTTGTTAGTTGGCATATTCCCAAACATTTAAAGCATAGAACAACTTTTAGTTGCTCTATTGTCCACGTGTTCTACTGCTATTGTGGCCCTTTCTATAGAAGGCATGTCATCCTTCCCTCTCCATGTGACACCACAATTCATGCCCATGTTGAAAAATACCCATACGCTCATATCTCATACAAGGAGAACCGACGCATGAAGGATCAGGAAGGTGGTTGCACATTGTTGCCAATCATCACATAGTTGTTTAATTAGCAGTTAAGGTTGACTATTTTTGGAGCGGTCAACCACTGAAAGGGTTGACCTGCTCACCTATGTAAAACCTATATAAAGAAATCTCCAAGAGAGTGCATAAGTTGAACCCAGGTGATAGATCAATTGCACTCACAAAATTACTAATCAAACATGCAAATTTACACACAAAGGAGACTGAAATTGGAGCATAACACTAATTTGTATTGAATAAGTGTACAATAGCCAACCTTGTGAATTCATGGTCTGCTGAAATAAATAATTACATGAGAGATTTGAATGCATAAGGATGCCATTTGAAATAGTCAAAAGCAGGCTTACTGAATCTAGTCAAATCCCCCATAGGTGCATAAAGCAGTTTCCAAATCTGCCTAGGAGCTCACAAATTGGAAAAGTCAAGTAGAAAAGATAATAGGTGATGGAAAGAAAACTCATACATGCTTTTATTAGGAGAAAATAATGGAGGATGATGAGGGAAAAAAACAAGTCAACTGCACCTAGTCTTACTTTCCCTTTTGCCATAAAACTCAGTAAAGCAGGCAATAAAGCAGAAAAAGTAGACATGTGCTAGGGAGGATCTGGAATAAAGCATATATGCTAAATATGGATTCTAGGAGGTTTCCCAAGAACTCCATGACTCATTTTTAGCAAGTTTGACTTCTAGGACATGTGGAAGACAACTTGCATAGAATGGAATATTGGAAACTACACAAAATAAGACAAAAATGGATTAATTAATGTCTAAGGTAGCTAACTATGGGTTGATTATTCTAAAACCCCCCCTTAATCCTAAATTATGAGTAAATATTAGAAAACTATAGGGCCTAGCAACAAGTCTTAGTCACCCTTTACATACTGCATGTCCATTTAACCAAGGAAAGAGGCAAAAACCCAGTGGGAAAATCCTCCCTTAAACATGGACAGTAAAACAAAATTTGAAAATATTGTCATCAATCATGCTTCATAGCATGATCAGAAATCCCCAGCAGTGATTTGATATTGCTAAATGTCTTCTCACAAAAAACTTTGGTGAAGATGTCAGCTACTTGTTCTGAAGATGCACAGAAGAGTAGGTGAATGGTGCCATCATGCACAAGCTGTCTGATGTATTGCATATGGATCTCAATGTGTTTGGTTCTCTGTCTCTGAACTAGATCATTGCAGATTTGAATAGTGCTCTGATTATCACAATAGATAATAGTTGAGAACTTTGATTCAAAGCCACACTCACCAAGTAACCCCTACAACCATAAACATTGAGTTGTTGCATTTACAACTCCTCTGTACTCTACTTCTGTAGATGAGAGTGCAATGGCACTCTGTTTCTTGCTTAACCAGCTGATTGGTCCTTCACTAAGCATGAACACATATCCTGATGTTTACTTTTGATCTATGTTGTCACCTGCCCAATCACTGTCAGTAAACCCAATCAAATCAAGATCAGATTTATCTTTGTAGAAGATCCCATGAGTTCAGCTTTGTAGAAGATCCCATGAGTTCTTGTTCCCTGAACAAAGTTAAGGATCCTTTTGGCTGCTCTCCAATGGATCTCATGAGGCTGATCCATGTATCTTGAATCCACACTTACTGCATAAGAAATATAGGGTCAAGTGTGTGTAAGGTAAGGCAAACACCCAATCAGTTGTCTATACAGTGTACTATCTACCATAGGAGAAGAACCTGCTTCTTCAGGCTTAACTCCTGAAAGGAAGGGAGTATTGCTTGGCTTGCAATATTTCATGTTGAACTTGTTCAGAAAATCCAAAGCATACTTGTATTGATGTACTTTTATTTCATGTTGGGATTGAGCAATTTTGAGACCCAAGAATTGGCTCAACAACCCCAAATCAGTCATAGAAAATGCATGGTTCATTGCATCCTTCAAGGAGGCAATTTCTTTCTTTGAGCTTCCTGTAATCAGAAGGTCATCCACATACAAGAAAATAATCATCAAAGAACCATGAATCAGCTTCAAATAAACATTTGTATCAGACTTGCATCGAACAAAACTTAATGACAGCAAAAATCCATCAATCTTGGCATACCAAGCCTTGGGGGCTTGCTTAAGCCCATACAATGATTTCTTTAGCCTGCACACAAAAGGTGGATTAGTAACAAACATTTGAGGCTTATTTATGTAAATCTATTCAGTAATATCTCTATTTAGGAAATCACACTTCACATCCATGTGATGTACCTCCCATTGCTTCGAAGTTGCAATGGCTAAGGCTAACCTGATGGAGTCCATCTTTGCCACTGGTGCAAAGGTCTCATTGTAGTCAATACCATGTACCTACGAGTATCCCTTGGCTACCAATATTGCCTTATATTTAAAAGGTGAACCATCAGCAGCAAAATTATTTTTGAAAACCCACTTACATTGAACTAGCTTTCTCCCTGGGGGAAGATCAACCAGCTCCCAAGTATTGTTCTTTTGGAGTGAGCTGAATTCTTCTTTCATGGCTGATTTCCTTCTTGGATCATGTGCTGCATATTCATATGTTTGTGGGTCTGATTCAACCATCGGATAGCATTTCTCTGCAAACAAAGGGTCTTTCATGCTCAGGGCACTCTCAAACTGAGATCTAGTCCTCCTAGGATCACTAGGATTTCTAGCTAGTTCCCCAGGTGCGTGAATGGTATTTACTACCCATTTTGGTCTTTTAGGACTATTAGAATATGCAATTAAATCATCATTATCACAAATATCAGAATCAGAAAACTCATTTGTCTCTTCACTTACATTCAATGGTTCTGGTGGTGAAGAAGACTCTCCAACTTCAACTGCTGCTAAAGGATTTTCTTGGAACTGAACACTCCTTTGAATGAAGACTTTGTTTGTGATCAAATTGATCAGCTTGTACCCCTTTGAATATTTAGAGTACCCAACAAATAGACACTCTTGGCTTTGGGGCTGCAAAGCCTTCCTCTTTTCTATTGTAATTCTAGCCCAAGCCCTTGAGCCAAAAATCCTGAAATGGGTCACATCTGGCTTGTGCCCACTCCATGATTTGAAAGGAGTCATACCATCAAGATTTTTATGAGGCACCCTATTCTGAATATAGGATTCATATTTTATAGCTTCGGCCCAAAAATTTGGTGGCAAAGTCTTAGCCTCCAACATACAGGTTGCCATCTCTTTCAGTGATCTGTCCTTTCTCTCAGCAACACCATTTTGTTGTGGTGTGTAAGGGATTGAATGTTGCATCTGAATACCTACATCTTCACAATATTGAATGAAATAAGACTTGACATACTCAACACCATTGTCATATTTGAGGATCTTGAGTTTCCTCCCAGACTGGTTTTCAACCAAAACCTTAAAGACTTTGAAGAGGCCAAAAACTTCAAACTTATGCTTCAGGAAGTAAACCCAACAGTACCTGGAAAAGTCATCTATGAAATTTAATGCATATTTGGCCTGAATCATTGACATATGAGAGAATGGACCAGAAACATCATTGTGGATCAACTCAAGAGGTGCAAAGGCTCTCTCATGACTAGTTCTCTCAAATTTATGCTCTGGGTGTTTTCCTAGGACACAACCTTGACAGACTCCCTTGGAAAACTTAATCTTTGGTAACCCTATGACCATTTCTTTTTCACTTAGATCAGAAAGATACTTATAGTTAAGATGGCCAAATATTTCATGCCAAAGCTCGCTTGCCTCATTAGCATGAATCAGAAGAGCAAAGGGGTTTCAGTAGGGTAGAAAATGTGAAAACCAGTATACCTTCGAAGTGTGATCTACAACTCCTTTTGTGATGACTTTACCACTCGAGATCTCCATGATCTCAACATCATCAAGGGAGAATATAACCTTCTTTGGAGACCCTGTGTGGGTCATCTGATACACTGACAAGAGGTTAGAGGAAAGACCTAGAACATATAGTACATTGCTGAACTTACCATGGTCAAGATCAATCCTTCCTTTTCCCAAACTGTCAGTAAGAGAGTCATTTCCCAGCACTATTGGTGGACCTTTCGACATGTCAAGAGAGGAGAATTCCTCCTTGGTCGAAACCATATGTATTGAAGCTCCAGAGTGTATGATCAAGCTAGGTGAGCTTGATGTGCGAGCAACCAATGCATGAACTCTCTCTCTGTCTTCTGAATTTGAGCCTCCTTCCCTCTTCTTTGAGCTATTAGGAAGGGAGATATAATTCTTCTCCAGGAGTTGGGTCAGCATGTCAATTTTCTTTTTCATGCAGGAGCTTTCAGGATGAAATCCCTTACTGCAGTATGCACACTTGCTCATTTCTCCTTTGTTCTTGTTTTTCTGGAAGTTCTTCTTAGAGCCTTGGGGCTCCTCCTGAGACTTGTTCTTGTCTCTCTTCTGCTCAAGTGGATTCTTAGCTTTCTTCTTACCTTTTGAATCCACCATTGAATCTCTAGCAACCAGAGCTTGGTCTTTGGAAGGTTTGATGGTGCCCATCATCACCAGTTTATCTTGTTCTTGTGTGAGGGATTCCATGAACTCTGCAAGCTTAGGAATCTTCCAGGCTCGAGCTATCAACTTGGTGGCATGGAAGGTCAAAAAAAACACTTAATATTTAGGGCCAAGCTTCAAGAGGATAGCCAAAACTAGTTTTTCCTCCTTCTTTTCAATTCCACGCCATTTTAGCTGCAAAACAAGGGCTTTAAACTTGGGAAAATAGAGTTGCAAGGATCCGAAGCTGTTGGGACTCAAGGAGATCAATTCATTCTTGATTTGATGTCCTCTCATCTCATATGTCTTACCAAAAATCTATACAAGTTTCTCCCATACTTCATTTGGTGATGTCAATCCATCAAGATGGAAGAGGAGGTCTCTGGATATGCTCAAACATAAGAGACCATAAGCCTCATCCCTCTTGTTGTGCCATTTAATTTTCTCTACAACTACATTGGGATCTGCTTTAGTTTCCATAGTCACCCTGTAGATACCTTTCACTCTCAATATTATCTCCATCTCTTCTTTCCATTCAAAGAAATTAAATGGAGTCAAGATGATCTTCTGAGATTGATCCATAGCTCAAAAATTGCCCCTTCAGTCAGCAGAATAGCTCCCAGTCAAGATGTCGAACCTGCAATAGAAATATGGAAGGAGATAAATCAATATAAAAAGGCTCTAATACCATGTGGAAATTGAACCCAGGTGATAGATCAATTGCACTCATAAAATTACTAATCAAACCTGCAAATTTACACATAAAGGAGACTGAAATTGGAGCATAACACTAATATGTATTGACTAAGTGTAAAATAGCCAACCTAGTGAAGTCATAGGCTACTGCAATAAATAATTACATGAGAGATTCAAATGCATAAGGATGCCATTCGAAATAGTCAAAATAAGGCTTACTAAATCTAGTCAAATCCCCCATAGGTGCATAAAGCAATTTCCAAATCTGCCTAGGAGCTCACGAATTGGAAAATTCAAGTAGGCAAGCTCATAGGTGATGGAAAGACAACTCATATATTCTTTTATTAGGAGAAAAGAATAGAGGATGATGAGGGAAAAAAACAAGTCAACTGCACCTAGTCGTACTTTCCCTTTTGCCATAAAACTCAGTAAAGCAGGCAATAAACCAAAAAAAGAAGACATGCGCTAGGGAGGATCTGGAATAAAGTAGATATGCTAAATATGGATTCCAGGGGGTTTCCCAAGCACTCCATGACTCAGGTTTAGCAAGTTTGACTTCTAGGACATGTGGAAGAAAACTTGCATAGAGTGGAATATTGGAAACTAGGAAAAATAAGACAAAAATGGATTAATCAATTTCTAAGGTAGCTAACTATGGGTTGATTATTCTAACAGAGAGAGTCGAGCTAGCTACTTAGTTGGTTGATCAGTATTTATCAAAGAAGCTCTATAAAATGTGTTTCAAATTCAATTTAAAGTTTTATTTTCATTTGTGCATACATGTCTCTACTTTTGTGAGTGGTTGATTAATTGAAGCACAACCATGATTGTTGAGAGGGCCCCTTGTTACGGAGAGAAATTCCTATGGGTTGGGGTACCACAACAGACAGCTTTGACTCCAGAAATCAATCTTTCCCAATATGCAATAGAAATAAAATGTCTAACACTAAAGGATCAGACCT
The DNA here is from genome assembly GCA_001517045.1 of Pseudotsuga menziesii. Classification (NCBI taxonomy): domain Eukaryota; kingdom Viridiplantae; phylum Streptophyta; class Pinopsida; order Pinales; family Pinaceae; genus Pseudotsuga; species Pseudotsuga menziesii. The sequence goes on from LPNX010981995.1 coordinate 259,341, forward strand.
CGTACCTTATTCCAGACGGTTGAAGTAGATCCCCATTGAGCTTTCCAATCTTCAGCTTGAATTGATATAATACTTCCTCAACAACAAGTAAACAATACAACCACACTATATATCATGGTGTTAGATCTATTCTAGCATATATAATCAATAATGTAAAATCATTTGACATATTCCAATGGATACAATATTTAATCAAATACACATAATTGGAGAAGAAAAGATATTTCCATTAATATAAATCAGAGATTACAAGATAGATACAACCTCTGACGGCACATCTACGAACCGGAGAAACTGAATCCCCCACTTGGGCCTCCACCACCTCAATCCTCCATCTCACGATAGCAAGCTCACTAGCAAAAGGAAAGGTTGGGAAGAACACAAAAGTGCTCCAAGGGACAAAGGGATGCAGACTCAAGTACAAATTCCAACAACAATGGACTATAGTTTCTTTGCTCTCAATCTCTCTATATGCCTTCAATGTACCAAGGGGTTCCTTATATAGCTTCACAAGGGATAATGAAGGGTCGAATCTGAGCGATCTCAAGGCATATGGAAGGCCAAGAGTCGAATGAGTCGGATCCATGTCAAAGAAAACTCCAAAAGGATTTGGATTATGCACACATCCCGATATACGCGGTTATAGGGGTCATGCCCGCGTATGTACGCGGTTATTGGGTAAAATTCCACGTATATAATTTTTCATATAGTTTTAGGGATGATCAAGAAAACATCAAAGGATAAAAGATGGTCCATGGGGTCTAAAGAGTCTGTAGCGAGACAGGGGAAGGCCATACAAAGTGTGATTCACCTAGAGTGGTGAAATCCGCTATAACAGATGCCCCCTAATGTGTGAGGGCGGAGGGGTCATACGATGGCCGAAATACATTATAATTCCATCCCAGAAGTGGAGTGATGAAGGATCCCAAATGGAAGACCAGCCACCCAATCAGCATAGTACAATAATACAACTTTGCATATAACTGCAAGTACATATAGCAGTCCCGGATACATAAGAGTACAATGGCCATGAATAGGCATAATACATGATATCACATATGTGGTCATCGCCATGTACAATATACATATATCAAAATCTCCATGATGAATATATACAAAGGATCATGATCTCCAAAATGGCTGAAGATATACAATAGATCAAGATCTCCATAGTGGCTGGAAATATCTGTCATATACTGGTATCAAGTCACGAGAGCTGAAATCTCATGAACACTGGCACGATCAAGGAGGTAGCGTATAAGAGCTGCCACCAATATGGAAAGTCTTCTACACAAACCGCTACGAGTACATGTCCTACTATGCGAATAGAGGTGTCGAGGTCGAACATAGTAGTCCATCATATGATTACCGGTCATTAATGTATACCATTAACAGACGCGAGATTACCCACCAATAATGAAAATGGGAATCAAGGTACTAGAGTGCAAAATAACAAGTGTGAATAGATGTGTTGAGGTCGAACACTTGAGAGAATCCATCGATCAGGGGACATTGATGTATTCCCAAGAAACTGTCGATGGCGAGAGAACCTGCCACTGATGATTGCAAGTGTCAAGGCACTCAAAAGGACTCTAGATTCTGATCCCAGAATAAATGATCTAAATTCGATGGGATGAAATCCTCTAGAAGGAGGGCATTAAGGCATCCCCCATCATCCAACACGAGGTACTCAGCAAAGCTGTCTAATGTGGAAGGACTCGATCATAAGGTGCACGAACCAGTAACTGTACCGGGAATGGCGACATGCAAAGTCAAGATAACTGAGGAATGGCCGACACAGGTTTCAACTTCCTTCGAACAAGAGAAGAATGGCATATGGTGACTGAATGAAGGTAGCATAGACTCGATATACAAACTAGGACATCTCTGTGACACAGGAGGCATCAACAGAGGCTCCATAGGGACTGGAAGCTTAACCAGTCGATGGAGATAAACTCAGATAAATGAGTACAGCTCCTAAATTCAAACTATAAACCAACCAATGGATGTGATATAGAGTTCTTTGTTCGAAGGTGACATGACTCGACAGCTGCCAAAGATAACATCTTTCCTTGTCCAGCTTTTTGGTTTTTTAATTTTGTTTTTTGGACTTTTTCAGTTATTTGAAAAGCTTGAAAAAGAATAAACTAGCTTTATAGTTACAAACTAGGAGGAGATGAGTGTCATTAGGGAAAAAAAACTAGTTCCAAGCAGTGGAACATACCTATGCTCAATGCAAGGACACATGTGTAGGATATCGACACTCGGGGGGAAATCCCCTCCTGGTACGAAGGAAAATCAAGCTGCGAAGGATATATATAAAAAATGGCTCTGCATGGCTAGACATGAGACAAGCTCGGGCTATATGGCTGAAACACAATGTCAGGGGAGCCGGCATAAAGCTCAATAAGGTAGGCAAATCTCATGATAATGCATTCAAAACTTGACATAGGGGGAGTCCAGAGGGAAACAAGCCAGCATAAGATCAAGAGGAGTATGAAACTCTTGCGAAATGTCATGGCAGTACTATACAATGGACTCCCAAACCCTAAAGGAGAAAACGTTGGCATGGGCACCAAATGCAAATAAGGGGCTAACTAGGGTACCCATGTAAGATGAAGCTCTACCACTCGTATTATGCCATTTCTAAAGCAGCAAGAAGGTTCGGTGACATAATAGAGTGGGTTCGTACCTAAGGTCATGGTGACATGGTCATAAGTTCATGCAAAATGCAAACGGTGGTGAACCTAACCTATATGCCATTGTAGACGTTATACCTGAGATCCGTACGAACGGGTCAATCCAATGGCTGAAACGGCACTGAAAACGGTCTTCTACATCACAAATTATGTCAGAAACGGTCCAAAATGGTTAGAAACTGTCAAAACTATAGGAAAGGGGGTAAAAATTTTCAAATATTTGAAAAATTTTCTATAAATAGTAAAAAAATATAAATCATTTGAAACTTTTACCCATTGGAGCTCTGATTTTCAACTGCAAATTCCAGGAGATCCAGTCGGTGGAATTCACAACTGTTTCTTCCAGGTATTTACACATGCTCTCCTCATGCATTTTAATATAATTTTTGTTGATTTTCATGGTGAAATGAGGTTGTTTAGGCCATCTCTACATGAGCGCTGCGGCCCACGTGGATATCGAAGCTTTTTCCGCGTATAGGGATGGCTATACACAGAAAAGAGGCTAGAAACCGCGTACATACGCGGCTGTTTGCAAAACAGTCGCGTATGGCGCCGCGCAAGTGAATTTATAAGAATCTAATGGGCAATGTGGCAATTTCTCTTGTAGGATGGTGCTAGAATGGAGAGAGCGCGAGCATGGTGAAGTAGAGGAAGTTGTAAGGACCGACGTGATGGATCAACAAGCTCTTTGAGCATGCGAACTCTACAAGTTTTGGTGTCTTGGTGGTCTGAGGACCAAACCAAGACTGCTAGAGATGCTGGTAGACTATTGGGATCTAGACTCAGAGTCCTTTCGGATAGATGGGATTTCTCTCACCATAGAGGTGGAAGACATATACTTTATCATAGGTCTATCTAGATGATGGGAGGTGGTTAACCTTCGTTCTCGAGGTGGGCCAGGCGGTGGGATTACTATCGATGAGTACATAGCTGTGTACTGCTACCCAGATACTGAGAATGTGGGAAGTCAAGTCCCCACCAATGCTATACAGGTGCTGGGCCTAAAGGCCATACTACTGACACTTGGCAGGATAGCAGGCTTAGCCTCAATCCATCAGGCCTCATGGCCACTGATGTTCTATGCGGTGGAGTGTATGAGACCAACCATATACGACTGGAGTACTACACTATTGAGCAACATGAAACACCAGCTCAGTGAGTGTAAGGCAGGCAGGATACGGAACTTCGGGTTCAGTAGCATTTTGAGCACGTTTTTCTTCGAGCGTGTTCCAGGATTGAGCCCTAGAGTGGACGTTCCTCTCCACGAGGTTCGAGATCCGGCCCAACGGCGTTGGGAAGATACTATGCGCATACTGGGGGGTGGTAGGGTGGCCAACCCATATCCAGCTGACTTCTTTCCATGGTGGTGACGACAGATTGTTTCCATAGATGACTACCCCTATGAAGGGATAGATTTCCGGGGGGATCCGGACATGCCATTGCCACCAGGATCGGCATATGGAGAGATAGGTACCGAATCTCGACTCTCACTCTTTTTTTGTTAAAAGTTTTTTGAGTTATTTAATTTTTTTGTATTTTCTTTGATTATGTGGAATCAAAAAGACATGTTTTGGTGTGACATCTACTATTCATGTGCAGATGTGGGACCATGGTGACCAGAGGGCTTCCCACATCATATACGGAGGGGAAGAGGGGATGACATCACAGGTGTGGATGCGGAGCGAATGCTCCATAGCATTCATACCAACTTCGTGCGACTGACTCATAGAGTTCCCATGGCGCAAGTCGAGGAATTGCCTAAGGCCATGCAGAGACAGGTGGTGGGCGTGCCACGTGCATGGGTGCGTTTATTCCGGTGGCTAGCTAGAGCCGTAGTGACGTATCATGATCACAACCCTCCCCCTCCACAGGATTAGATACCTGGGAGTGTATATGTTTTGTACGACCGTGTATTATATGATGGAAGCATTGAAAGCTCCACTTTTGTATATGACACTATGTATTACCACATTTTTTATATATATAAAAGGTTTTATGGTGATCGGTTTATTTATTTACATGTGTAAAAATGTTTGTGATTAATTTATTATAAATGAAACAAATGCCAATCTAACACGTAGTTAGCATATGATTCAGCAACTTGATTATCATTTCTTGGAATGTGTATATATGTGATACTGTCAAATTTCCGTTCTAACAATCTCACACGTAAGAATCTTCTCAATAACATCGGATCTCTAACATGGTACAAACCATTGAGCTGTGACACTACTAACTCCGAATCAAGATGTACCTCCATGTGAAATGGCATCCCGTAGAAGCTCGATAACGGTGCTATATTCAGCAACATTGTTGGAAGATGGCCATAGACATACACCTCCTAAAGACAGTACCTGACCCATAGGAGTGTAAATCACCCAAGCAACAGAGGCTGAGTGCTGAGTGTGACAGCTTGCACCATCCGCAAATCCTATGTAGGTGGAAGATTCCATTGACATTTGCCAAAAGAAACAGAAACGAATCACAAACCCGATCACGATAAGAAAAAGACCTAACTATGCAAAGCTATACACTAATATACAACAAGCAACCTTGGCTAAATATCATGCATAGTATTTTTTGAGATAGAGCCCATTTCTAGGCTCCGCCAAAGCTGTGCCTTCGTAATCGACTAACTCGTAGGCACCCTTCTCTAAGACACGCTTGACCACATAAGGAACACGCCACATAGGATTAAATTTCCCTGCCCCCAAGGGTTCTTTCGATTGATCCCACAAAAGGACCAAGTCTCCTTCACTAAACACTCTTGGACAGACAGACTTGTCGTACTGGACCTTAACGCGACGTTTATTAACCTCTAGAGCCACCAAGGCATCTCAACGCTGCTCATCAAGTTGCTCGAGGTGGACCAAACGCTCCTCCAAAGGTGAAGTGTCTGGTAAGAGTTCCACAGCTAGCTTCAACGAAGGAATCTCACATTCAACCAGCAATATCGAATCCACTCCGTGCACAAGCTGATATGGAGAAAAACTAGTGGCAGTCTTAACCGCAGTTCGATATGCCCACAAAGCAGGGTATAACATAATATTCCAATTTATCTTGCTCTGTGCGATGGTTCGTTGGAGAATGGACTTAAGTGATTTATTCATTGCTTCAACCTGTCCATTCGCTTGGGGGTAGTAAGAAGAGGAGTGCTCTTGCTTATACCCTAACTTGGACGCCAACTCTTCCATCATATGGTTCTGAAAGTGTGAGCCATGTTCAGTGACAAGCTCTTTCAGAATCCTGAACCGACTAATGATTTGGTTGAATACGAAGTGAGCAGCTGTCTCACCATCGAATTTTACCGTAGGCATTGCCTCAGCCCATTTTGTGAAATAATCCACAGCCACTATAATATGATGGTTCCCCCCAGCTAAAGCTGGGTTGCAATCCATAAAATTGAGCCCCCACTTGGTGAAGGGACCGGCGGTGATAATTGGATGTAACAGGGAAGGCTTTGAGTGCATATTTCATGCGAACACCTGGCAAGGGTGGCACCTCTTGACCACATCGACGCAATCTTTAAATATCGACGACCAGAAATAACCCGCTCTCAAAATATTTTGAGCTGTAGAAATCTCAGATAAATGACCACCACACGCCCCTCCGTGGCAATCATTCAGCACAACCTCAGCCTCCTCATGAGTTAAACAACGTCGTAAAATGGAATCTACCCCACGGCGGTACAAAGTATTGTCCACTATAAGGTAGTTCTTAGAGACGTGACGTAATCGTCGTCATTCATCTCGCGAGAGGTGAGTAGGGGTCCTCTATGTTTGCATATATACTATGATATCTCCATACCATGGGTTAGGCATTGAGATTAAGAAGATGTGTTCATTGACAAATGTATCTTCACAAACCAACTCCTCGGCCTCGCTCGGGAAATCCGATATAAGCTCTGCAAAAATTAACGACTTCTTCGACTTTGCCGAAACAAATTCGAGATCGAATTCTTGCAGAATGACAATCCATTTATTATACTTTCCCCCAATCATCCTTCATGTGAGGACGAACTGAAATGGATTGACATGGGCCACAACCAAGGTTTGGTGAAGGCGAATATAATGTCTCAAACGCTGAACCGCATGTATGGTCGCTAAAGCAAGCTTCTCGACATGAGAATAATGAATCTCTGCGTCAATAAGGTTTCGGCTCAGATAATATATGACATGATCTTGGAGCTCCTCATCCTCCTGAACCAACACCATACCAATCGTCTCTAAAGACGCAGCCACATATAATAGGAAATCATGGCTATAATCCGGAGGACTAATTACCGGGGCTAATGCTAGGGCTTGTTTAAGTGCATCGAAGGACTCCTGGGCTCGCTCATCCCATTCAAAGGGAGTATCCTTCTTCAAGAGACGCATGAAGCCTCTAGTCAAATTGGCAAATTTGACCACAAATCTTCGTAAGAATTTTTCCATACCTTGCAAACACTAAAGATGACGAATGTTCTTCGGGGGAGACAACTGAAGTATTGCCTCAACCTTTAAGGGATCGACTCTTATGCCCTCCTTTGAAACAATGAATCCTAGTAAACGACCTGACTTCACACAAAAGATGCACTTATGAGGATTTAATCGAATCGAATAGTGCCGGCATCTTTCGAAGACCAATCTCAAGTGATAGGGATGATGCATTCTCATACGAGAATGAGCAGCAAGGTCATCCAAAAGTACTTCAATAATAGACTTGAGATCGTGGAAAATCAAGGTCATCGCCCGCTGAAATGTAGCTCCGGCATTTTTGAGGCCGAAAGGCATTTTCCAATATGCAAACGTTCCCCAAGGACAAATAAATGCAGTCTTGTGTTGGTCCTCAAGTTTAATCTGGATCTGATTATACCCGAAAAAAGCCGTCCATGAAGGAGAACACCTCGCTACCCGCACACTCATCCAAAATATGATCTATAAATGGTGTGAGGAAGTTATCCTTAGGATAGGCACGATTCAAATCACGGAAATCAATGGATATTCGGATCGCTCCCTGCTTCTTATCCACCGGAACGAGGTTTGAAACCCACTCTGTCAAGGGAACGGGATAGATGAAACTGGCTTTCAACAGCTTCTCTATCTCTGCCTTAATGGCGGGTGCTTTCCTAGGATTCATGGCACGTAAATGTTGTCGAACAGACTTAGCGTTGGGGTAAGTCTTAATCTCATGTTCGACAATCCGAGGGTCAATACCTGGCATCTCATCATAATACCAAGCAAAAATATCACGGAATTCCTTGAATAGCTTGGTATATTCGAGAATCTCAGCATGGGAACATTCCGCCCCAATATAGACATTCTCAATGGTGCCAGGATTTCGAGAGATGTTGATAGAAATCGTGGAAGATATGTTAGCCATGTTTCCATCAGCCATCTGACCAGGAGAGCTTAATGGAACCATGGGACTACCAACTCTCTGACTAAGAATCTCCCTATAATCCTCATGCTCCAAACGGTCAAGCAGTGGAAGGAAATATGATCTATGATGAAGTTCCTCCCATGGCGGCTCAACGCCCGACATAGCCTCGATGATCCCTTCATCTGAAGGGAAAACCGTATCAAGGCAATCGTGGGCATGAGAAGACTGTACTGCCCATGCCGGCAGCACATAGGGGCCTTCCTCTTCCATCCGTGAAGAGGAAGAACAAGTCTCTGCAACATTCTTAATATTGGCTTGATAAGCTATCATGGCTGCAGGAAGCGGCACATTGGTCTCGACAGGCTTACTCGAAATACTCAGTGTAGGAAGAATCCAAGGATCTTCCATATGAGTCGTGCGAAAAGACACTGAGGTCGTAGAAGTTGAAGCCTTATTGAAACAAGATCCTATTAACACCTAATTTGTACTTAGTGGTTTTTTATCAAGTGAGCCTGGTGAACCGGACAGGGATAACTTGTTCGGACTTCAGAGAGCCTTCATTCTTGCTTCCGGGAAGCTTTGTTGTATCATATCACATGTTCATACCCCATGGGGGAATTGTAATAAATGTTCTAGCATGATAGTGTCTGTAAAAGAATC
>LPNX010982018.1:0-24091 GCA_001517045.1 Pseudotsuga menziesii
TACAAACCATCCTACTGAATGGAAGTCATTGTTGTAATCTATCATTGTTCAATGGATGTCGAACCCTTACTCAAGCCCATGCACATGGCATATATAGTTTCTTTTTTTTAAAGAACATCCTATGGGTATCACTTACAACAGTCAACTACACTTAAGAATAGATCTAGGTTTACATATGAATATCAATATTGAAATAACTATTTTGATTCCAACGGATAAGCCAAGGGATCAAGGTATATTTCCCCAAATCCCATGATGACAAACCCAAGATGAAAATTATCATGGTTATATTCCTTCAATTACCACATTTATTGTTGAGGCTCAAAAACGAGTCTACACAAATATGTAATAGAATGAGTCATACCACATGCTAAGTATGAATTTCCATTCAATCCTTTTCAAAAGCAATTTTCAGAAAAAGAGAATTTGATGACTATCACTTGAGACAATTGAGCCAATTTTATCTTTTCTAATTATCAAGGAAACTAACCACTTAATCCTCTTGGCCAATTCGCTAGGATTTTGTTGGAGACATTGAGAAAATTCAATGGGTCCTAAGTGGCAAATATCAACAAAGTAATAACTTGTGTACCAAGGTTCCATTATTGTTAAGGTATGCCCTACTCAACTAGCATGTAGTACAAAAGTCATCCATAAGTGTGAGCCACATCCAATGAGCTAGAGCACCCCAATAGAAAAGCCTCCAGAGGCCAAATACCATCATTAACATGCAATAAGCTTAGTGCTTCATAAAAAATGATAATCCATGTCATCAAGACGCCAAATCAAACCAACAATGCTAGGGCACTCCATGAGAAGATGATCAATGTATCATGATCAAATGAAATATGAGTGAAGTTCACCATCATCTCTTTGTGTTCTAGCTTGGAGGCATAACCACATCAATAACCATATTGACAAACATTACATAGGCAATACTTCATCAAGGAGCGATTAATAACTCTTTACAACTTAGGGAAAAACTAAGTTGATGCTCCAAACTCTTTCTAAAAATAGTTGTGCACAATGACACTCAACATACCTAAAATTACAACTACTGGATTAAGGTTAGGTATCTTTGAATACTTCCAAAGGGGTTTACACTCTAGTAATTGTTGTTAAAATTTCATTATTTAATATGCCAAGAAATAACATTGATTCTGTTATACTATTTTCGCATAGTCAAGTGAGGCCATATCAATAACTCATTTGACTCTTCATAATCACGTTTTTTAAGCCTCAACTCACTAATTTGGGTTTAAAAGCTCTGTTTTGGAGGGGGTGACATTTACTGAATTTTTTCTATAATCTCATCCATCAAACAGGAAAATGCTGCTCCTATATTCTATTATATATTTTTTAAGGTATATCCATTTGCTAATGTGCTACTATTTTGATTGAAATCCACAGATTCTTACAAATGGATTAATAATGATGTTTTTTCTAGTTCCAAGAGGGTTCAGAATTTCCAAGTACGCATGCTTGTGAAATGGTGGAAGGTCATGAAGGCAGAACAATACTGAAGCTACGGATGTTCCTCGATGGGGAAGTCAATCAAATAAATTTGGAGAAGATTTCACCATGTTCAAGTATTTTGAAAATGATTGTTGCTCTTCAAGGAACCAACACTGTATTGTGGATCTTAAAGGTGAAAATTGTGTTAGCATAGCCATTGCTACTAGGTACAAGTTGCATTATTTCTTGAATGCATCATTGTTTCTTTTGAGTTCAGTAATTTATGGTGTTTTACACTTTCTACTTGCACCTTTTTTTGTTTTTAACCATACTGGCATACACGATTTCTATATTTAATTTTGAGCAAATTCTTTCTGCATATCTCTTTCAAACGAATCAATTTTCATAACGAATTTGTATGTCTTTAAAATAAGAGTATTTTATTCATCTGAATGCTATAATCAAACATACAACATCTATGACATATTGGACACTTTCCAATTTGGATGCTGGACAAACAATTTAATGTTGTTTGTAATCCTTGTTTTCTTCTTTGAAGAGTTAGGTGGGTCTCTTTTACTTATACACTTTTTCATTCTACTGGTTGACCTGTATTCATTTCTTTACCAAAGTTATCTAAATGAACTTTGAAGGTCTATTTGTTCTTTGTTCACTACGTTTCTTGCCCCTGAATCTTTTTCTAGTGTTTGGATTGACATGTATACGACCCAAAACCATAGTTACCAGAAACATATGTGTTTTTTCCCTAGTATGCAAATATTCACATTTTTCCAAGTTCCAAATGTTTGTATTTTCAAAGAGGCAATAGTTGAAAGATAGCCGAAAGGAAGAGAACACGCCATGAAGGCTTTCCTAACTTAGAGACTGCGGACAGTAATATCTTGTAGCCTAAAACAAACTAATATATCAAAAAAAAAAAATTCTCCTGTGAGACGCAATAACAATAATCAAGTGTCTAAAACTAGACAAAAGGTAATTTCAATGGTCATCATCTATAGAATCTTAACCTGAATAATTGCAGTTCAGTAAATTGTGTGCGTCTTATTTCATCAACATTGCTTGTACTAGATCTATTCAATTGATTTCCTAAATTTTGTCTTCAACATAAAGATGTTTCAGATGTTGATGTAGCACTACAGATATTGATATACCTTGTGAGGATATACTTCAATATTCATAATTAACTTGGTACATATCAATGCAATATATGTTATAAACCTATATATAAAATCCCTTACACATAACAACATCATATACCCTTTAGTAGGTATATAACAACATCATGCCATGAAAATTGTTGGGATGAGAAAACACCACCAAATAAATTATTATAGCATTCCTTCCAATCCATATAAGCACTTCAAATATGAATAGCATCCAAGTGACTTGAAACTCAATACCCCAGGGTAGGCCATTTCATAATAAGGTGTCTTTCCAAAAAATCCAAGCATGTAGATATTGTTGACACACATGTTGAATCTAGTCAAATATTTTCCTAACAAGATTATAGAAGTGTTTTAAGGTGTTGTTATAAAAAATATTTTGAACAAAATGCTACTAGAACCGATAACTCCTCCAAACCATTAAAATTTTGATATTTTTTTCTAAGACTCTTGCATGACCAACCCCTTATGAGCCTTTAAGATTCATTAAGCACCAAAATTTTGATTATGCAAATTATGTTCTAACACCAGCAATGGATTTACATTGTAATAACAGATCTGATATCATAATAGCAGAAGTGAATTTTTGTAAATGAAATATACCATGAAATTCTAGAAAAATATCAACTCCAAGTTCACAATTCCTTACAAATGTCCTTGCTTTTCATTTGCTAAGGGTAAATCGTACATCCATATCTATGTGTTTTGTCCAAACTATCTTTAGAACCACTAGAATAATGGGAGATGGTTGTTCCCTACAGTAACTTGTTCTAAATAGTTGAACATCAACCATCTAGTTCTATAGAAAGACAATAGATACAGTTGAAAAGATATGAACATGTTTACTTCAAGCAAATCTAGTCTTACTAGTTGGAAAAAAACACATTACATGGAGGGAAGGAAGGCATGAAGCAACTTCACAAAGAATTTTCCTAGTGATAAGTATCCACTATGGTTACCACCCTCAATCTGGGATATGAGGTGAAATTGGGGAAACATTTCATGTTAATAATCTCACATAGATACAATGCAAAAGTAGTTCCCCATGACCTAATTTGGTCTTAGAAAGTACCAATGAGTCCCAATGTTAAAAAAATGGTGTGCATTCATGTAGAACCATCCATTTGGACAAACCCAGTGTATAAGACTTGCCCCATACCAATGTTGCATAGTATCTTGACCAATATTTTGTCAAAACTCTCATTTCCCAGAGAACATTTCATAACTAAGGTACAATTATAACATAGAAATCCTACCCAAGCTACAATTTCAGTAATGGTCTTCCTCAAGTAGTGCTACTGATGAAGAAATAGATCATAGGGTTTCCTAATGATTGGATTTTGGCATAAATAACAACACCAAATGTTAAAGAACTGAACATAGTTTTCTGCTCATGTTGTGATTCCTTCCTAGGTCCATATGATCAATACATGGAAACAATATCTCAACATGATATTTAAAAAATAGATAGTTGAAGGTGATTGGAGAAAGCCAAAAATACTACGACGAATGATCTTTCCACTAATTATGATGCATGAGGATCAATACCATGTTTGAAGACCTTGTTTTTTAGGCTATGTTATGAAGGGTTTATGATGCATGTAGATTTGAACAATGTTTGAAGACCTTGTTCATTAGGTTGCATTATGGAGGATTAATGGCTCGACTGCTATTGTTTCCAACTCTTGATTCCTATTTTCTCATTGAGCATTGTATTATGAGTCATCACCACATATTTTGAGGCATGATGGCACATGTAGGTTCTTGTCATATTTTAGATCCTTCACCGAAACAATTCCATGCATATGTGTTCACATGAGGGACATCTCACCTAATCCCTACAACCAATTACATATGTGGAGGCATGCCACATCACTAGGATCTAAAGTTGGATAGGAACTTTGCATTCTTACACAACATATGATGCTACATCGCTAAATTGCATGGGCTAAGAGCTTTGATGGGTGGAGTGCTTGAGGAGAGGAGGCTCCTTTGACCACCATTTGTTCACATTTGGAGGAATGCTTTGCATATTGAAGAGATTATTTCACACACTTGTATTCACAAGTGTCATGCACATATATTGAGGAACACCCATTAACTAAGGGGTTCCTAAGGTTGATCTCAAGCATGGTGGGGTTCCACAGACATTTTGGAGCACTTCACTCTACTTGCACATATTCCCAAAGTGCTCAACGTTTGGCCCTTGTTTGGAGGTGGCTTGATGGTTTTGCATGTGGGTCCATTCTATTGGCACATGGTTTTGGGTTTTTTAATGCATATTTTGGAGGAGAATTCCCAAAACCCATATCATAGCATACCCAAAAAATATACTATCACAACATGCCCAAAACCCCTTTGTAAGTCAACCTAAGAAACAAATGACTCCAACAGAAATGAGTTGATGCTTACCTGTTGAGCCATGAGCTCCAAATGCGAACCATGAGCTCAAAATGTGTAGCTTTAGCTCCAAATCATAACCATGAGCTCCAATTGTGAACCGCGAGCTCCAAATGTGAACCGAGAGCTCCAAATGTGAACCTTTAGCTCCAAATCGAAACAGTGAGCTCTAATTGTGAACTGTGAACTCCAAATGTGAATCGTGACCTCCAAATGTGAAACTCGAGCTCCAAATCGAAACTCTTAACAGTGAGCTGGAAATCAAAATGATAACACTAAGCTATGAATCGTCAAAATGATAACCCTGAAATCACCGAAATGACAATCCTGAGGTGTGAATCAAATGGTCAACTGGGAAAATGATACTCCAGAGCCACGAAATTGCATAAAATTGTCCGAAGTTGGATATAATTGTCCAAAACCTGAGCCACAACTATGTGACAAAGACAATGAGAAAGACAATGTGCAAAATAAGAAAATTGGTTTTATCATAAGATTATCTTAATTCATGTAGAGTTTAGGTATCTTTTGGTCATGTTGATTATGGTATATGCCACATTTTCCTTTTATGTTATGTTTATTAATGAAGGGACTTTGTTATCTTCAAACCCACAATAGGTTTGATACAAGGTTGTATGTTATTTTCAATTTTATATTTGTTAATTTTTTTGTAAGTTATTGTAAAACTTTTTTTCTATTAAATATATAGTAAAAAAATACAAAATTATTGCATGGCTTTGAGGAAAATTTTTAAAGATCCATAATTATTTAAAAGTGAAAATATTGGTGAATAGTGTCCATTTTGTACTCTAAAAAGTGTCTTTAACATAAGTAAAATATAATATGATCAAATTAATAACAAAAGAAATTATTCAAAATATATAGAAACAAATATTAATTGCTTCAAATAGTTTTACACTTTTCAAAATAAAAAGAATCTTTATCCAAATTGATAGACAAAATTATAGCCAACGGTAAAATCATTCATATTTAAAAAATATATTTTCGAATGTGATCTGCCCATAACAATTCATACTAACAAATTTCTGAAATGATAGGATATGTGCAATTTTTTTCCTTACGATGAGAACAATAAACATGAATAATTCATTTATAAAAAATGATCTTTCCAAACCTTGTTGATGACGATGATGGCGATTATGACCATGACGCCGATGATGATGATGCTGGATGATTTTTGAGTCTGGAAACCCTCCCACACTGTCAATGCATGTGTCTAGTCTAACAATGCCAAATTTCACACCATCCCAGTACATACATAAAAAGATTCATCTTTGGCCCCACGTAGCACATTAATTAATCTATAGGTATGGTTTTTGTTGCTCGATTTGTTAGTGACGGACATGTTTGACAATGAAGATGACGATGAATTAGTTTCTGAATATTATGATGAATAGGATGAGGATGATGATCATGACGATGACGACGACGATGATGATGATGATGACGACGATGATGATGACAATGATGTTGATGTTGATGTTGATGATGTTAATGATGATGTTGATGTTGATGATGATGATGACGACGACAACGACGACGACGATGATGATGATGATGATGATGAAGATGGTGATGACCATGTTGATATCATATGAAATGATGAAGATGATGACGATGACGATGATGACGAAGATGATGATGATGATGGTCATGATGATGATGAAGAAGAAGATCATGATGATGATGATGATGATGATGGAAATGAATACGATCACATTGATGGTACTGACGATGATGATGATGATGAAGATGATAATGATGATGTTGATGATGATGATGATGATGATGACAAACATGATGATGAAGATGATGATGTCGACGACGATGATGATGATGATGACAACGATGATCGATGAGGATGATGACGATGATAACAACGATGACAATGATGATGATGATGACAACGATGATCGATGATCATGGTGATGTTGATCATGATCATGATGATGACGATGAAGATGATGAAGATGAAGATGACGACGATGACGACGATGATGATGATGATGTTGATGATGATGAAGATGATGCATATGAGGATGAGGATGATCATGATCATGATGATGACAATGATGAGAATGATGATGCTGATGACGACAATGAAGACGATGACATTGATGGTGATGTCCACGATGATGATCATGATGAAGATGAAGATGATGATGAAGTCGATGGTGGTGACGATGATGAAGATGATGATGATGAAGATGATGATGAAGATGAAGATGATGATGATGACGACGATGAAGATGATGATGTTGATGATGGTGATGATTATGATGGTGATGATGATGATGATGAAGATGATGATGATGAAGATGACGATGATGTTGATGATGATGTTGATGATGATGTTGATGATGATGATGACGACGATGATGTTGATGACGATGTTGATGATGTTGATGATTATGATGACAATGAAGACGATGACATTGATGGTGTTGACGATGATGATGACGAAGATGATGATGATGATGACGATGATGATGATAATGCAGAACATGACGATGAAGATGATGATGATGAATATGACGATGACGATGATGATGATGATGATGATGATGATGACGACGACGATGACATTGATGGTGATGTCGACGATGATGATCATGATGAAGATGAAGATGATGATGAAGTCGACGATGATGACGATAGTGACGGCGACGACGATGATGATGATAATGACATTGATGGTGATGTTGATCATGATGATCATGATGAAGATGAAGATGATGATGAAGTCAGGGATGATGATGATGATGATGATGACAATGTCGATGATGATGACAATGTCAATGATGATGATGATGACAACAATGAAGATGATGACATTGATGGTGCTGATGACGACGACGACGACGGTGATGATGATGAAGACGATGATTATGATGACGATGATGATGATGATGATGATGAAGATCATGATGACAATGATGATCGATGATGATGATGACAATGATGACAACGATGACAATGATGATCGATGATCATGGTGCTGTTGATCATGATCATGATGATGACGATGTCGACAATGATGATCATGATGAAGATGAAGATGAAGATGATGATGAAGTCGGCGATGATGACGATGATGAAGATGATGACTACAATGAAGACAAAGATGATGATGATGTCGATGATGACGATGATGATGATGATGATTATGAAGATGATGATGATTATGATGATGATGATGATGATGATGATGTTGATGATGATGATGATGGTGATGATGATGACGATGAATATGATGATGATGATGATGACAATGTCTATGATGATGTTAATCATGATGACGATAGTGAATTCAATGACATTGATGGTGCTGACGATGATGATGATGATGATGATGAGGATGATGATGATGATGAAGATGAAGATGATGATGATCTCCTATCTGTAAATATATGATCTTATTAATGTTAGTAACTCTTTTAAAAATATATATATATATAATAATAGGTATAATTAAATATTTACCTTTCAATAGATTTCATCATCTTCTTCATCCAAGCCATATTTTGTATCATCAGATCTAGAATCAAAATTGTAAGGATTGGCCATATCATCATCGTCATCTAAGTCAGTTACGTTCATCATGTCATCGTCGATATAATCTTCATGGGAATTGTCTGCTACATCATCTGATTCAACTAATTCTTGGACATATTTTTTTGGATCATCCTAATCATCTAACTCATGGTGTTGATCATGCTCTTCATCATCATCTTCTTCTTCCAGAATACCCTCTTAATTACCTTCATCTAGGTTATACTTTACTAGCCTTCCCCTTGGATCGTGTCTCACAACAAATGACCAGCCTGCTTTACCTGGAACCTCTAAGTAAAATACATGTTCACATTGGCTTGGAATAACATCGGGCTTTGTTCCTAGCTCAAATAACCTTGTATTTACCATGGTAAATCCATTATCATGTTCAATAATAGTTCTATTGGGATCACATTGATTCAATCGTAACTTGTACCATTTGACAACGAATAGAACTACCTTGAAGGATTTAAAGTCACACTATAGAATATCTTCCAAATACCCATAGTATCGATTTTCTGAGAGTTATGGATGTCTATCACTTCTAGATGAAACATTGGTCACCTCAAATACTGCAGATATTCCACAATCTGATGTTTTTTTTTATTTCATCCACATTTTTTGATGTGATAACTACAACCATTGCAAACCATAGCCTTATGGTGTTTTACCTACAACAAGCAATGCACGGAATGATTATATAACAATTCAATAATTATGAAAAACTACATATTTATGCAGCCATACATGGAAAAGAACAACATGTACATCAAAATGTACTTTGCAAAATAACAAATTTAGAGTGATTAATTAATATGCTTGCATGCTTATCTATTAAACCATATGCTAAATTGATTTCCCTTTCTGTAAGATTTGTATCTCCATTATGATGTGCTACTTTTACCAATGAAGCCACACCTTCCCATGATATTCCATGACCTGATTGTTTGCATTGTTCAATCCATACCTTCATCCATTCAATATTGTTTTTGATGTATAAATGAATTGCATCCTACTCTCGACCAACTACATGATGACAATAAACATTAAAATTCAAGACATATGTAAATTTTCTAAACAAAGTCTATGCTCTTAATTGATGCAATAAATTGAATATGAAATTAGAATATGTATACAATATAATTAACATACACTAGCTAATAATTACCTTTCACCTTCCTCGATCTACCTTTCCCCTTCAAGTACCCCCCTTCAAAATAGTTATTGGAGTCCGGATCACAAATGCGACGTAAATTGATCTTTGACGCTAAATTAGGAAGATATTCACTAACATACAACATGTTTTGGTATACCATATATCCTTTCGTCATGGAACCCTCAGGACATGCTCGTTATCTCACCAAACCCTTCATAAATTTCAAGTTCCTCTCAACCATCCACATGGACCTTGAGTGCACAGGTCCACACAATTCAATCTCCTCAACTTGGTGTATGAGGTAGTGTTCTTGTGCATTGAAAAATGCCAAAGGTATATTCTTCTGCTTTCACACATGAGACGAGGAATTTCTCTCCTCCAATACTTTATATCTTCTTTATGGATTTCTTTAGATTTCAACCATCTACAAGTGACGCAAACCAATAACGATAATTAACAAAAAAAAACATTAAATTGCATAACATGAATTAGTGCAAAAGCAACTAATCGATAGTTACCTCATGTATTTCCCAAGATTATATATAACTTGTTGTCGAAGTGCTTTGGGAGAGAGAGAGGTAGAACATACTGTATCAATATACAAACCACGTCATTTTTTAAATTAAGAGTATACAAACAAGAAAACAAATTTATGCAATAAAATTTAAAAAAAAATTATATGGACATAACAATAATAATTACCTTGATGAAGATGTGCCAATCATGCGTTTTGACCCCCACAAAATCACCTTTTTTTGTTATGATATTCTTCAAGTTCGCACAAAATCCGGTGGGAAATTTAATTTTCCGCATTACTTCTTTAACAACATCACTTTGTTGCTCTGTAAACATCCATGGAATTGAGTTTATATTAACTTGGTATTCGTTGCTATGAAATTGAATGATGTTTTTCATCGCATGGTTTCCTTCTTGAATGTCTTTGCAAACTTTCACGATTTTATCTTTCTCGCTCCTTGGCTCCAGTAGTCTCCATAATGTTTCAGTCACAGTCTTTCCAATATGCATTGTATCCAACAGATGAGCAATTTGTAGATGCTCTAGTAGGGAAACCTGCTGAATTGTATAGGATAACTTTCCATTCCTCGTGGAAGCGCATTAATGCCTTCATGATCACAAAGGACATCATGAATATTAGTTAGTAACTAAATTGTAGAAATCAATTATGGCCACTACAGTAAACAAATCACAATAAAAATTAAAATACATAACAATTCATATACGATGATCCATACGTACCAACTTGACGATTTCTATTGTATTGCATCTTCCAAAGGTGAGGTTTCATTCTCTGTGGTTTTAATGCAGTATCTTTCTTCCCATTGAAAATATTTTTCAGTTTTTCTATACCTGTGATTCTTAGAGAGAAAATGCCTATACTCATCAATGATCAAACACCTCCTTTCTTAAACTTTTTGAGCAATGAGATTTGATCTTAGGACCACATATAAACTATATTAACTAATTCATATAATTAAATGCAATTAAAGTGGAACTTAAAAATACAAACCACAAAATTGGGTTAATCCTGGGGCATTGTGTATTGTCCATACAACCATTGCATGGAATTGAAATTGCCTTTGTCGTATTGGTCTAGATACGTCATACATAGTGATTCCATTCCATAACTTCAGTAGCTCGTCTATAAGAGGTTCGATATATACATTCATATCTTTGACTTGGTACTTACCTGATTGATTTGAAGTACATATGAAAGATATAATTATGAGAACCATTAAGATATATAAATCATGCACAAGAGTAAAATAATATATATATATATATATATATGACATTAGGAAACATAATACGACAAATGAGATTCCACAACTACATTAGAAATAAAATAGTTGTAGACACAAAGTACCTGGAATAATCATTGACAACATTATGTGCTCCCTCTTTATTGACAACCAGGGATGAACGTTAATGTTGATAACAAAAATAGGTGACACCGTGTAAAAAGATTTCATCTGTGCAAATGGATTAACACCATCTGCTGCCAAAGAAATCCTAAGATTACGGGGTTCTTATTTAAAGTGAGGCCACTTTTCCTCCATATCTCTAAATGCAGAACCATCTGCAGGAATTCGAATAACGTCATCTTGACTTTTGTTCCTAGCATGGTAATCCATAAATTGCGCTATGTTATTGCACCTGAACAGTCGTTGCAAACGTGGAATGATGGGAATATAATGAAGAACCTTGTGAGGAACCTTTTTTGTTACTTGATCTGTCTGATATCTACCTATATGACATTCTGGACATTCAGTTGCAAATTCATGTTGATTATAATATATAACATGGTCATCGGGGCATGCGTGAATTGCTTCATAATGCATTCCAATCTCTTTCATGAGGGAAGATAAATCTCGATATGTGCGAGGTAAAATATTTGATGGTGGTAACAAAAATTCAGATATCAAGCTACATCAAATAAAAATAAAAATAGAGTTAATATAATATCTAAATAATATTAACGAAACACATTTCATCTGTATTAATTTGAATTATGAATTAACAATACAATTATTAGAGGAGTAAATATATACTTTATCACGATCATATATATGTGATGGATTATTTTACATACCTTAGCATCCATGTGATTGATATGTTTGAAAGACCATTCATAACCTTCAAATTCATTATCAACAATATAGGAGAGAGAAGATTTGTTTTGGAGCCTTCATACAAGGGTTCGTGTGCCTTATCGAGAAGAGGTATATCGTGAACATCATCAAAGTCATCAATATTTTCATTATCATTGTCATCGTCATCATCCATTCTAACATTAAATGAATCATGTATCAATGTATTGTACCATCATCTTCAACTACGTTATCAGTATGATCATTTTTTTCAATATGATCAATCAGGTGTTCTCCATTAAACATAGACACTCCATGATCCTTTGGTACTTGTTCTGAAATCACTTCCTCTAGACAATATGATGTAGGATGTATTTCCTTTATAAATATATGAATACATCAATAGTTAATAGTTAATATAGGAAATATTAAAATAATACATACATTTAGCAAAGCAAATAAATATAAAGAAAATTATAATGCTAAACCTACAAATGGACGATATTCATTCCCCCCCTCAGTGTTTCCATGTTTGATACAATGTTTTGTGGCTGTTGCGATGAATATTCTTCTCCTCTTAAATCCCCTGCATTGACTACATGGACAATAACATTTCCCATCACCCCTTCGTTTCACTACATCCCATAGTCTAGCAAGAAATTGTCGATTTTCTTCGTTTGGATCAGGAATATTGCTATTTGACATTTTGTCACAAACTTCATGAATGAATACTATCGAAAATCTTAAAAATTCAAGTTCCATGCATCACATTTTTCAAAAATAGTAGTTTGTCGAAGAATAAAAAAATTCCCACAAACTGTCTGTCGAAGAAAAAAAAATTCCCCAAACTGGCTGTCGAAGAATAAAACAATTCCTCAAACCGTCCGTCTAGGAATAAACAATTTCCACAAACGTTCGTTGAGGAATAAATAATTTCCACAAACCTTCCATCGTTTCTATAGAAAACATGTCGGAATGTTTAAAACTGTTTATATTTATAATTCCACGGTCGTCGAATATCCAACGAATTGAGCCTAGTTACCGTTGTAAGTATGCCTTTTTCTAATTTGAAACAAGTAGCATCGGCTCGTCAAAATTTCAACTATCACACATTCTCTAGTCGTCAAAAATATGATGACCATCCCTCACAAAGTCGTTGTAAATCCAACAAAGTGACATCGCTTAATCGACAAGAATGTTTCTCGCAAAATTTGCGAGAAGGAAAGTCGAAAATTCGACAACTCTGTAATATGACAACAAAAAAACTGGAACGTACAGTAATTTTCATAATTGTAATCCGACAAAAGCGTAATTTACATCGGATGCCGTCAAATTCTGTCGTTGAATTTTGGGCTCAAATCCTGTTGTGATGGTGCAGTTTCCTTCCATTGGCCTGTTGACCCAGACAGAAGTGTTGGCTTGGAAATGAAGAGGGTAAACTAGGTATGGGAACGGTTTAGCACCATAAATGCTTGATAAATATAGTCGATGCATTGGTTTGGCATTGAATGTTATGGAGCATATTTCATGATGGCGAAACATTCGTTATTATTTCTACAAGTGATCCAAGGCTTGTAAGTGAAGCGGGACACCTATGGAGAAACGTGAAAATACTCATACATAGAAGTATCTTGTTATCATGTACTTTCTTATTTATTTTGTGTATGATTTCATGTGTATATGCTAATCCTAAAGAGGATAAGTTTTATGACAGTTGACCTGATACATAATTGTTTCCTTGTTGAAACCCAAGTAATTCTAGAAGCAAGAACATTGAAGGAATCTTAAATATGTATTTGGACATGTGTCAGTTCTATAAAGCTTGGCATGGGAAGCCATAGAAAATGATGCTAGTAGACTTGATATGGTCCTATAAATTAAAGTTCTGAAGGATGAAAATGGAGAGTAACCTGGTTGTAGAGCCTTGGACAAACCTTAGACATTGAATTCCATTGCCAAAATGAGGAACGCACAAGTTAAGCTTTCATAATCGAAGTGAAAGAGGTCAAGGAGAATGGAACCACGGTGGTGGGGATCCAGATTGGAACAAGATTAAGAGGGAGAAAAATTCTTAACTCTCCTTGTTAGGTGTTATATCGACTAAATTAATACCAAAATGTTTGGATGTGTTCTACTATCTTGAATACACCTAATATTTAATTATCGACCGAGGTTGGTAGGCTTAGAGTTGCTACAAAATATATGCGAAGGTAGAGGGGTTCCTGGGGCATTGTTGAAATACTTAAATAAACAAAATATTCAAAAATATTCAAAATGAAAAACCGAGTCAAACTCATAAATTAGTAATATGGTTGAACTAAAACAAAACATCAGACTAGGATAATATCAAACTATGTTATTTCAACTAACAAATGAGAATATAACAAAACCTATTAAATAACTTCAAGAGCTAACTATTCACAGAAAGTACTTATTTGGAAATACAATAACAACAACTAGATAGTTTATAAACACATAATTTATGACTGAAAAATATATTATCAACAACTACTTGGAAAGCTGGGGTTCAAGGAAGATTTAACTAATAAGTGAATGGAAAACTGAATAAAGAAAAGCAAGTAGAAAACTTAATAAAGAAAACTAAATAAAAAGCAAGTAGAAAACTTAATAAATATAATTGAATAAGAAACAAGTAGAAAACTTAATAAAGATCATTTTAAGTTCTTCTCTACAAGTCTTTTCAATAATCACAAAGTGAAAGGAATAGGTCTTATTACTATGATAAATTCACAAGATACTAGTATACTAGCAATTAACACACCTAACCCTACAAATCCATATACAGAGAAATAAATCAAACATAATTTCAAAACATTACAACAATATTAAAGAAGAAAATAGGAAATTAAGAAGAACAAAATCACAATGCATAATTCAAAGCATGAGTTGGAAAGAGAAAATTAAAAATAAAACTTTGTAAATACTTTAAAACAATCTAATATATGGCTCAAATAAAAACATAATTATTACCTAATGACTACAATCAGAGCATAATAAAAAAGCCAAAGAAACAGAACTGAAAATAGGTTTAAAGAATAACTAAGAACACTAAAGGTCGAATGGAAGGCTGGACAGCAATCTGGAAGGAAGGTCCAAATGACAGTCCAAACACACAGTCTAAATGAGAGGATGTATACAGAAAATGATAAAAACAGACCTAAATGATTTAACTATCAGCTGATTTTGTGCATATGAAAACAAGATGCATAAAGACAGAATTTAACCCTAATTAATCATCGTTTTTAACAATGAAATAAACAAAGACAAATACATGAAAATAAGAAAATCATTGCATATTAATAAGTAAACTGGAGTTTAAATTACATAAACTTATAAGAGGAATAAACAGAACTTAATCTATCTAAATTGATGAAAACAGCCTATTCTATGTGCCTATTTAAATTCTATCTAAATTGATAAAGAAAACCTATTCTATATGCTTGCAAATAAAACTTAACAATAAGCTAAGAATGAAAGGATTAAAATAAAACCTGAAAGCAAACTATACGTGACCAACCACTTATAAACAAAAACTACATTAACATCATAGTATGAATTTCATTAACTATAACAAATACATGCTACAGGAAACAGAGAAATAAATGATTGCAGGAACTTAACTACCTAAACAAATTAGAAATAAAACTACTTATCTGTAAGGATGAGATAACAAAAACTCGTACAAAAATAGAAACCACATATTGTCAAGGGGCCCTCTCAACAATCATGGATAATGCCTGGCGAATGCTTGCACATGCAGTCATAAAAAGCAAAGCGTAGAGTTCTTATTAAACAAAAGGAACATAGTTACAATATCCTTCCCTCAAAGCAAACTAACTATCTATCTAATGGATTGATCAATCCCCTATCTCTCTGTATGGAGGTGTTTATATACACACTATTTTCAAGATGTTGAGCAAGTCGACCCTTTAGTGGTCGACTACTCTTCTAAATTTAGTCAATCATAAAAGGGAATAACAGGTTACAGGCCAGAACATAGGCATATCCCTTCTTTGGTGTAAGTCCGGTTTTCTTCATTGTGAACGTGGCATGCAGGCTTCTCTTCAGCGTGAACAGGGCGTCGTGGTGCTGTAACTACTCCTCTTTCCTCATGACTGGTGGAGTGGTGGCGAGCGAAGGAAATTTGGTGCGCTATCCAAAACACGGCTTTATTACCCAGGCACGTCGATAACAATTTATTTGCAAGTTGTTTTAAATTTTACAGTGCGCAGGCTGATAGGCGATCTGAATGGGAGGATAAATAGCTAGCTGCATTGTGAGCTGGATACATTGAGCGTTAATATTCAGCAACATGGAAAACCACCAGTGAATTTTGCACAATGGGCTGGATGATGAGGTAATAAGCAACAACATCGTGACAACGACGATCCTCTAAAATGTTCCCTCCTTTGAATGCGTGAGCAGTGAAAACAGAATGGAGAAATTAATGCACTAGCGATCCTTCTAGATTGTTGATTATGCTATCACCTGGGCACATGGTCAACAAAATGGTTTACATATTTCTTCAACATTTAATGCCTGAAATCGGTTATGGACAGTGTGTAGCTTGATTGACGAGTTGGACTGCAAGATGTGTGATGAGCTAGACAACGATTGCACAGATCGGGATGAATGGCAAGATGAATGTGTTTTATTTATAACTTCACCCAATCATACTACATAACCTGCAAACATATATATAAATCAATTAATATATTAAATATGCTTTAAATAATATAGATTTGAGTTAATAAAATCATAAAAAAGATATTAATAACCAAAATTGAATAAACATTAAATTTGTTCTTACCTTGTGTTGAATAACGATCTGCATGACATAAAATACATGAAAATATAATAAAATATGCATTTAAATGTGTTATTTTAATGCCAAAAATGATAACAAAATGAGGATCAACATTCCCCCAAACCGGAGAAATGTCAGGTCCCATTGAGCAAAGAAAAAGATAAGAGATCATACTATCAAAGTGAACTTTAAAATGTGAGCCAGCAACAGGCATATGCATGAATGAGTGAGTTCATAAAGTTTATAGTTATTTCAACCATGTCCAAAGTAAAACTTTGGACAAGTTGAACATATGACACAAAAGGTATAAAATTAATCATTTGATAGTTTTTACGCATGATTGGGTAAAAGGATAGGGTTACTACCAGCGAAATGATAACTAAAAAAAACTTTTAAGGTCAAAGCATTCTCATGGAGGTAAAAACTATTTGCAAAAACAAAATTTGGTTAGAAAATTTTAGTCATAAGTGCTATAATATCACCAAGTTGAGATCATCATGTGGCATTTCATTTGGATTATCCTTCGATATTAATATAGTCTTCCATATTGATCTTTTGTAAAAATATACTTCATGCTATAACCAAGTTCCATTGTTAATTTATCCTAAAAAACACTTATCATTTTTGTCACAGAAAATAGATCTGTCGTAAATAATGAAAAATAAAAACAACAGTCTAATTTTTCCTAATCCTCCTTCCCCCAAACCAAAGGTATGGTGTGTCCTCAAGCCATGAGAAAGAAGATTCAATTGTTCCACAAAAGAGTCATATCATGTTGTTTTATTATTTTGTAAAAAGAAAAGCTAACTAGTAAATGGAAATGGCTCAGATATGTATATTCATGAAAAAGAACCGTGCTGAGAAAGACCACTTAAATGTTGAGAAAAGAACTGAAATCATGATAGAGGAAAAACTAGTCATCCATGCCTTATTTAAAAGATATCTTATCATCATAAGATATTTTGAGTTTACCTCGGAGTGTGTGAGATTTTATAGCTATGGGTCCCATTTCTAAGATAATGACATCCTAGGTATGTGTTGAATTAGATGGCTAGGTCCAATTCCAACTTACAACAATTCTCAAATGACATTAAAAACAATCGGTCTTAAAATAAAATTTGAAATTTTTTCTTCATATTTATCATTATTCTCTGAATCATGTGCATAGTAGTGCATTAACCAGATCTCTTTACCCAATATTTCCCCGCTGTCAACATTCCTACTCAGTACCCCAGCAGGTTTATCTTGGTACCATGCAAGCATAGTCCCACTGCCAGCAAGCCTGTTCAGTACCCCGACGGGTTTACTTGCATTTATCGAGCTTCCTTGTTGTAAGTTTTTACTTAGCATTGACCTGTTGCTAATGGGCATGTTCATTACCTCGACGGGTTTGCCTTGTATAATGATATTAAGTATATGGAAGCTGGTTGATACTATAGCATGTTAATCCCTACTAAAACACATAATTCAATTTTGTAAAAACTTATAAGTAATTCTCATAACGGCCTTAATCATAAATCATGTCAAAAGAGAATAACTTAAAGCTATTCATTGACCTTATAACCCTTCTTCTTCATAAAAGATAAATAATGTTCCCCATAGGCAAAAATTCCACCTACTATCGAGTTATCACACAAAGATACTTTAAGAGACAAGTTTTGATAATACGGATGGGATAAACTAGTAATCCATAGATATAAGATAAGATTCGAATAATGAGAGTAAGTCTTATCACACAACTGTTTAATATAGAAAATCAAAAATATTCATGTCTGAATCAAAATACCCAAAAACTATCTGAATCATAAAAGGAATGGTTAAAAATGATGTACACAGAATTGTTTTTAATTATCACTATAAGCTGCAATTTTTAAGAAAGGTTTAAGATAGATTACGATCATAAATTGACTTTAAGATAATACCCCATGAGCTGCTTATAGATAAAATTCTTATAATCAAGCTGCAAAACCATTTGTGAGATTATTCATATTTATTTATAAAAAAGAAAAAGAGTCTCCTACAAACAATTTATTAGAAATGAATCTTATTTATTTGATAAAAAAATCATATTTACATAATATCCTATTCTACTAAAAGAAAGGAAGAAAACAATTCAAGTATATGAATTCTTTTAATGTAACCATGTTCGAAGCAAAATTAGAAATATACCTTTATCCACATATAAGAAAAATATTATAATAATTACCGGGATATGAAGAATCAATCGAGATGTTTGATATAGCAATAATAAACATTGAAGAAGAGGATGGCACCGTGGCTTAGTTCCCTCTTGGAACCATATTTCAATGTGACTTATGTATTCTATGCTTTCTTCTTCATTTGTTATGTCACGAGATCTTTCATTGAACTCTAGAATGCATACTGAATCTGAGTTTAATGACAAGGAATATTCAGGTTCTAATGTCCCTTCCTCATCGAATGAGAAGCATTCCAGGTTTATCTTATCTTCTTGTGAAAAAGAAAAAATAGAAATTTTGCTCTCTTCCGTAGTCTTTACAATCCCTTGATCTATAAACTCTCCAAATATCATATGAATTTCTAATGTTGGTGAGGTAAGTAAGGTAGATGAATGTTGCAGTTCAACACAGTAAGCATATTGTATTGCTTTATTGCTGTTAAAAGGTGGACTGGACTGAACAGGAATATGCGTAAGGCATAGAGGAGGTTTATGAGAAGGATGGTTGTGGTAGGGGTAATTTATTAGTTTGTGTGATTGATCCTGCCTGAAAAATTTGTTGAAAATCTTGTAGAACAGGAAGTGTTGCATCATAAGAGAAAGTATCCCTATGATCATCAGATGGAACATAAAAGATTTGTGAACAAGGTTGACAGGGGTTAAGATAAGGCTGAGAAGAGGGTATATTCGTACTAATATTGAATTTTCCTCTTGAATACCTTCTACATAATTCACAAACATTATCATATGATAACTGAGATACATCACTTGTTCCCATCAAGTTTAAAATTTCTAAATATTCACTTTTTATGCCTTTGAGTAAAAGTTTTTTTTAAGTATTTTTCCGTGACTGTCTTAATTTTGATCTCTGAAGGTTGTATTGAAAGCGTTCGACATATTTTTCCAAAGTTTCTTCTTCTCCCTGTGTTATTTCAAATATGTCCTCGTTAACCCTGTAATACTCTTGGTATCTCTTCAAGAACATATGTTTCATGTCTTCCCAAGTTTGAATGCAATTCCCACCTAAGCTCATGAACCATCAGAGGGCTACCCCTTTCAAAGTAAGAGGGAAAAAATTCATATACTGAACATTATATGCTCTACAAAGCATTTCCAATTGAAATAAAAATTCATCGGGGTCTCATTCTCTAGTCTGTGAAAATTTGGAAAAATGGATGGGGGAACGTACTGTATTTGTGCCATTCCTCCTAGATCTCTGATAGGGAATTCAAAGGTAACAAATTATTCATCCTTCTTTCCTACTATATCTTCCCATGACATAAATAACTATTCATATATTATATTGGGGTTCCTCTTTCAAATGTTCCTATCAGTTTGTTAGCATGTTGGGTGGTACTTACAACACCACTAAGTGATTTAATTGTAAAATAAGTCCTACACTTGAACTCGAGTAAATTATATGAAAGTAAATTACCTAAAGGCATACATACATTAAATTGAACTTATGAAAAATAAAACTATCTATGTCTGTGAAAATAAAAGCATGCTCAAGGGAAATAAATCAAACTTTGGGTAAAGTAAACACACTTGTGCGAAAAAGGGACAACAAGGATTTGGGGGGAACCACTAAAGTGGATGCATCAGGCTATCACTCTATGGAAATTTCATAGTGAAGTTGTCTTTGTGTCTTACCCTCTCCCCTTCCCCTTGCTGTATAATGTAAAGGTAACCTATCTATCCTTACCTATCAAGACTTTGTACATGAAAAACTAAACTAAAGGAAAACTTAGACTACTGCTACTATTGGGTTTGTGGGCGCCTGTTGTAACAAATGCATAGGTTCTTACCTCTCGTCTTACCACTCCCCCACCACCAACCTATCACTAAACTTCATAAGCAAATTCTATTTTTTCTACCTTACAAAACAACTCCCCGAAAACGGCGCCAAAATTGTTGGGTGTTATCTCGACTAAATTAATACCAAAATGTTTGGATGTGTTCTACTATCTTGAATACACCTAATATGTAATTATCAACCGGGGTTGGTAGGCTTAGAGTTGCTACAAAATATATGCGAAGGTAGAGGGGTTCCTAGGGTGTTGTAGAAATATTTAAATAAACAAAAGATTGAAAAATATTCAAAATGAAAAACCGAGTCAAACTCATAAATTAGTAATATGGTTGAACTAAAACAAAACATCAGACTAGGATAATATCAGACTATGTTATTTCAACTAACAAATGAGAATATAACAAAACCTATTAAATAAATTCAAGAGCTAACTATTCACAGAAAATACATAGTTGGAAATACAGTAGCAACAACTAGATAGTTTATAAACAAATAATTTCTTACTGAAAAATATATTATCAACAACTACTTGGAAAGCTTGGGTTCAAGGAAGATTTAACTAATAAGTGAATGGAAAACTGAATAAAGAAAAGCAAGTAGGAAACTTAATAAAGAAAACTAAATAAAAAGCAAGTAGAAAACTTAATAAAGATAATTTTAAGTTCTTCTCTACAAGTCTTTTCAATAATCACAAAGTGAAAGGAATAGGTCTTATTATTATGATAAATTGACAAGATACTAGTATACTAGCAATTAGCACACCTAACCCTACAAATCCATATACAAATAAATAAATCAAACATAATTTCAAAACATTACAACAGTATTAAAGAAGAAAATCGGAAATTAAAAAGAACAAAATCACAATGCATAATTCAAAGCATGAGTTGGAAAGAGAAAATTAAAAATAAAACTTAGTAAATACTTTAAAACAATCTAATCTATGGCTCAAATAAAAACATAATTATTACCTAATGACTACAATCAGACCATAATCAAAAAGCCAAAGAAACAGAAATGAAAACAGGTTTAAAAATAAACTAAGAACACTAAAGGTCGGATGCAAGGTTGGACAACAATTTGGAAGGAAGGTCTGAATGACAGTCCAGACACACAACCCGAATGAGAGGATGTATAAAGAAAATGATAAAAACAGACCTAAATTATTTAATTATTAGCTGATTTTGTGCATATGAAAACAAGATGCATGAAGACAGAATTTAACCCTAATTAATCATCATTTTTAACAGTGAAATAAACAAAGACAAAACAAATGAAAATAAGAAAATCATTGCATATTAATAAACAAACTGGAATTTAAATTACATAAACTTATAACAGGAATAAACAAAACTTAATCTATCTAAATTGATGAAAACAACCTATTCTATGTGCTTATTTAAATTCTATCTAAATTGATAAAAACAACCTATTCTATATGCTTGCAAATGAAACTGAACAATAAGCTAAGAATGAAAGGATTAAAAGCAAACCTGAAAGCAAACTATACGTGACCAGCCATTTATAAACAAAAACTACATTAACAGCATCGTATGAATTTCATTAAGTATAACAAATAGATGCTATAGGAAACAGAGAAATAAATGATTGCACAAACTTAACTAGCTAAACAAATTAGAAATAAAAATACTTATCTGTAAGGATGAGATAACAAAAACTAGTACAAAAATAGAAACCACAGATTGTCAAGGGGCCCTCTCAACAATCATGGATAATGCCTGGCGAATGCTTGCACACGCAGTAATAAACAGCAAAGCGTAGAGTTCTTATTAAACAAAAGGAGCATAGTTACAATATCCTTCCCTCAAAGCAAACTAACTATCTATCTAATGGATTGATCAATCCCCTATCTCTCTGTATGGAGGTGTTTATATACACATCGTTTTCAAGGTTGAGCAAGTCGACCTTTAGTGATCGAATGCTTTTCTAAATTTAGTCAATCATAAAAGGTAATAACAGTTTATAGGCCAGCACATAGGCATATCCCTTCTTTGGTGTAAGTCTGGTTTTCTTCATTGTGAATGTGGCATGCAAGCTTCTCTTCAACGTGAACAGGGCGTCATGGTGGTGTAACTACTCCTCTTTCTGTGTGACTGGTGGAGTGGTGGCAAGCAAAGGAAATTGCAAGCTAGTGCGCTATCCAGAACATGGCTTTATTTCCCAGGCACGGTGATAACAATTTATTTGCAGGTTGTTTTATATTTGACAGTGCATAGGCTGATAGGCGATCTGGACGGGAGGCTGAACAACTAGCTACATTGTGAGCTGGATATACTGAGTGTTAATCTTGGGAAACATGGAAAACCACCAGTGAATTTTGCACAACGGGATGGATGATGAGGTAATAAGCAACAACATCGTGACAGCGACGATCCTCTAGAATGTTCCCTCCTTTGAATGCGTGAGCAGTGAAAACAAAATGGAGAAATCAATGCACCCACGATCCTTCTAGATTGTTGATTATGATACCACCTGGGCACGTGGTCAACAGAATGGTTTGCAGATTGCTTCAATGTTAATGCCTGAAATCGGTTATGGACAGCGCGCAGCCTGATTGGCAAGCTAGATGGTGAGGTGCGTGATGAGTTGGACAATGAGCTAGATGACGATTGCGCAAATCAGGTTGAATGGCAAGCTGCATGCTTTTTATTTATAAATTCGCCCAATCATACTACATAACATGCAAACAAATATATAAATCAATTAATATATTAAATATACTTTAAATAATATAGATTTGAGTTAATAAAATAATAAAAATGATATTAATAACCAAAATTGAATAAACATTAAATTTGTTCTTACCTTGTGCTGAATAACGATCTGCATGACATAAAACACATGAAAAGATAATA